>JAOEGS010018719.1:13956-44904 GCA_025447755.1 Corythornis vintsioides
AAAAAAAATCTTTTTAATTATCAGTCTGTTTCCATACATTGATATCTTTGAGAATGCTCTTATGCCATTAGTCTTCCTCTCTTGCATTTTTCCCCAACAAGCCATGCTACTACTGCTTTTTGCATCCTCACCTCTTTGTTCTCTTTGAAGAGAAACTGTCATTTGGATGATAAATGATCTGTGGCATCACTCAGTTCTCAGTTGTGTGCTTTCCTGTCTTCATTAAGCTCAACTCCTTTATTTTATTTTATTTTATTATTTTTTTTTTAATTTGTGCAGCTTCTGGTTTGGTTTTTTTTTTCTCCCTTATCTCCAAAGATCTCTGATTTGGTCAGTCTTCAAAATCTTTTAAAATACTGATACATAATTCATAGTCGAATTCATAGAACCTGTATTCCTTTATCCCTGAGAAGAGTTTCTAGCAGCGCTTGTGGACCATAGGACTGCATATTTTGTGGGTTATCTTTTTGAATTTTTTTTTTCTGTAAAGCTTAAATAATACAGCTAAATATTTTTAATTCCATGTTGAAGTTTCTACAGGTTATTGCAACATCTTTTCTGCAGTTATTTGTCGCTATGTATCTTCTCTCTGTAATGTTTCTATATTGTATACCTATGATTTAAGCAAAATGCCAAAAGAATCTGATATCTATACATACCTCTATGTTGTCTATTTAAACCTGATTAAAAAAACCCTTCATATTCTTCTGACTATCGAACAGATTGTTTTCACCTAGGCTGGTGAAATAATTACTGGTTACCCAAATACATTTGTTATGTACCAGATGTATTTTATAATGCAGATGCAAAACATGTTTTAACTGGTTTGATGCTGAATAGAACATCTGTTGATGTAGCTGAGTTAGCAGATGTGCATGGAAGACCTGTATTTTTAATATTTATGCTTTTATGAAAGTACTTGACAGGGAGGATATATCGTAATGGAGATCCTTGAATATTGTAATGGCATTTCAGTGCAGGACACTAAATAAAATCAGTGGTCAAACTATAGGAAGCAGGGTATTTTCAATCACTGGGCAATCTGTGCAAGAATGGGGGCAGCATAGATTCTTGTCTTCCAACCCTCCTTCTGTCCCACCAGCACCATGTGTTGGAAAGCCTTATAAAGGTGGCATTGTTATTGTCTGTACAAGTGTAAAATTCACTCTGCATTATTGTGTGCATTTCTCACCTATGAGCAGCATTGCTGACACTGTCTTGTCATGGCCTAGCAGAGAATAAAGGAAAAGCTTGTACTTTCGTAGATAATAAGCAGGTAGCTTTCTGTGCTGGAAGCAGTAAATAGAAGATGTGAAGATCACATTTTCTTTGGGTTTGTTGTGTATTTTGGTTGGTTTTGTGGGTTTAGGGTTTTTTTTTTAAATGCCACAGGACAGAAATTTAAAGATAAAAATTCTCATTAACAGACATGTGAAGTATTTTATTGCCTTCTTACTTTTGAAAAGAAAACAAAATTTCAGTAGTTTCTATTACAAAGTGTCTATTTACAGGGAAAAATAGTGTATTGTCTTAGCTTTATTCTAGGTGCCTACACTAACAGGCTATGTACTATACATTATATCTGTTAATAGCCCCTGGAGACAGGCTCCTTCAGCAACCACTTCAGAGAACGGCAGGTTTCTGTGGTAAATCTCTTCAGACTCTTTAGAAATGTCTTTTTCTTTCCCTCCACTGACTGTTCAGAAGCTTCTGTTGCTTAATGTAATTTGCGTACCTAAATTGTTCTGAACTGGTTCTAGATATCTTGGAGGTGCTTTAAGATTAGGATGACAGAGGTTCAACACAAGATTATTAGAACCACTAGATCCACTTTTAGTCAGATGCAATTTTAAACTGGTCTGATGACCCTAATTGATGCTGATCATCAATATTTGTGTATATACATGGTGCTTTGAATATCATTAAAAGATTAGAGAAGCAGCTTTTCATGACAATTCAACATGATTTTAGCTACTCTGGGATTATTGTTTGAGAATGAACAATTGGCCTTTTTGCTAACTTGGCCAATAAAATGTTTGTATCAATTCGTATGGTCTTCTTACAGTTATGACACAGGAGTTTTCCACAGAAATGTGCAGAAATTCTCCCTGACTGTACTTGGAAAACAGCAGGAAATAAGGTATAAATCTAAACCGTTGTCCCCTGTGCTGCAGATTATGGAGTATTTTTATTGGATGCTGAGTCTTACTTAAAACTAAGCATTGCAGAAGTGTGTATTTCAGTTATGTATTTTGCACCAAAATGATGCTGCACATGTCCCTGAATATTCTGCAGAGCTGTAACTGGACACTGTTGAACAGTGAGATTGATTGTTACTGAAAAAAAAGAACTGCTGCACTGAAAGTCTCAGTAATCTCTGCTAAATTTTGATTGAAGATCATAATTTCTTTTTTCCACCCAGATTAATATTAGTTATGTGTAAATGGGAACCAAGTCTAATGCCCAGCTGAGACTGAACCTTTGTGTCCTACATACTTAAGACATCTGACTCTACTTGTACTGCATACTGCTTTCACAATATAAGGATCAAAGAAAGCATAAACTAATTACTGTTATTTAAGTGGCACTAGAGGGTGACTGGGTATGATTCTGGCATATGGATTTTCAGTGTAACTTACAGAAGTTTTGAATTGATGTCAAAAGTTTCAAATATTGATAAATACCATTCGTATTTATGAAGTGTTTATACATAATAATGGTAAAAAGAATTAAAATTTAAAAACCACAAATTCAGTTGTCTTTGTTTCAGTGTGCTAGATATTAAATAAAATAAATTAGGCAGCAGAATTTGAAGACAAACTTCAAAAAGTCAACAGATTTTTTTGCCATTTTGTACCAATAAAGGGTTTTGGTCTGAGGTCCAACATAATCCTCTAAATACAACTTTATCTTGCTTTGCAGACCATGATGCCCCCAAGTACCTCACTCTCACAGTTTTTTTGTGGTCTTTTTTTCTTAACTACAGGGTTTATTATACCCTTTACCTAACTGCTCTCTGTATTGCATAGATTGCATCTTACTCCTTTTACTCTTTCCCTTCTATTTTCACATCCTGCATGCTCATATTGTAGCATAAGGAGATAATTGAACTGATGTTGCACCACGTTTTGTGTGAAGCTTTTTCTAAATGCTTTGTGTGCCTCTTCTGTTGAGATAAGTCTCAATTTTCTTCCTCCCTAATGACTACATCGAGGATTTGCTAAGAGTGCCGTGACAGTGCACGTGAAAGAGCTCTCAGTATCTGACTGATGACACTTGAGCAGCTAATTGCTCATAGAATTTTACTTCATATGAAATGGTTCATACACCTGTTACACTGACTACATTACTTTGGAAATCCACCTGGTGAGTGAAGCTTTGCCAAAATATATGAGATATATTCCAAAAAGCACAAGCATAATCAGAATGTGTAAGGATCTGCTCTGAATAGTTCCCTTTTTTTTTTCCCCTTGTAAACTTTACCAGTAGTAGATCTTACTGACAAAATGTGTTTAGGAAAGTTCTTAGATTTTTACATTATTTTTTGCTTCAATTATCATTCTGACAGAGACTTTTTGCTTTCACTGAAATTGACAGACAAAATTACTTACTAAAAAAAAAAATAAATCATCTGATTATTGTGAAATCCTGTGGAATTATGAAATATGTTGAGCTCAGATTTTGAAAGGATCCTGAGAATCACCGTGGTGTATGTACAGAGTGATAGTCCCAGGAATAAAACATGCTTTTAAAAAACATGCCTATATACACCTTTTCTTTTTTTCACAGATGTAGTTTCTTATTCTTCTGTGTTCTCCATTTGGTTGAGTTGTGCTGTTCTCTTTATTGAGGACTCAGAGCAATTAAGAGATTAAATAGGTTTAGTAGAACATTCAATACACTTCAATAATGTATATTATTTCTTCTCTCTATGGAGTGAAACACAACTAATGACAAATTAAGGATCTTCATATATGAATCCTATTATTAGACAATGTTTTATTATCTGTCCTCGTAATTACATTACATTATCTCTATACATGCTAAAACTCAAACTGAATTTATGTGAATTTTTGTATTGCCCTCAGAAGTTTGGACTAGATTTGTTCTTCTGAGTCACTAAAGTCGATTTTTACTGTCAATGCTGTAATACAATATTTTCTTTGCAATTACTTTAAAAATAATTACTTAAAATCTTAACTGGATTTAATTTGCATAACCCTTTATTTGCAACCAGAAGTCCTGTGGCAGTTTGCATGAACCTGTGAGGGAGAAGTACATCCTGAACACTCACCACTGGTTTCTCTAAATTCATAACAGTCATAGTTGGAAGTATACTCTAATTTTTAGATTAAGGCTTTTATGAATGTTATTGTCCTTCAGAATAAGAGAAGTTGAATAATACATTTCTTTCAAATATGAATTTTGGAAATACTCATGTGATTTCCAGTCTTTCCTAGAAGGACATTGGTTGTCCATTAGCTTGTCTGTTTTTATTCATATCAAGCATACATATTTTTTTTGTGGATGTGCTTTAATTTTACTCTTCAATGTCTTTGAGATTATATGGGTAAAACCAAAAACAGTTTAGCCACTAGATATGTTCAGGATAGTCTGATCATGTTGCAAAGCAAGTGTGCCTGCTTTTTGAGAAATCTTTTTTTTTCTAGAGTTAAAAATGAATATAACACATTACTTTTTAAATGTTCTTACTGATCCTATTATTCTTTCTGTGCATTTTACAAATAGGATGTGATGTTTTGAGTATGCTTCAGGCTTCAGTAGTTTGTATAATGTTCTATTTTCTGCAGCAAAAGCATGTCAAGGTGATCTCTGTGGGTGGTTAATATTTTCTGGAGTTTATTCTTCAACCATGAAAATACGAAAAACTGAAGAGCTTGGTGGTATGTTACGTATTTAGGTATAAAATACATATTTTTCAATTTTATCTTAATTAAAAATAAAAGAAAAAAACCCCTAGTGTGGTAGTTGATACTGTTGGTTCATGGGTGAATGCAGCATTTGTCACTCATGACTTGTGTTTGTGGTTATGCTGGTAAGAATCTGATAGCTTAGATTGTAATTTTGTGACAGTGCAGTGTAAAGGTGTCATATAAATGGAATATTTTAAAACAATGTTCAGAGTCATAGAAAAATCATATAATGTGGGTCAGAATATCTCTCAAAATTATTGAATGTTTGCATTATACCAGAAACAGATTCCTTTGACAGGTTATAGTCGTTATTTTGCTTGTTTTCAAATAGAAGTACTTTTAAGAAGAATTATGGAAAGCAACAGGAACAACTCCATTAAAGAAATGTATAAACACTATAACAGTATGTGAATAGGGAAGAATTATTAGAAATCTGATTATTATCAGATTGAATCAGTATTATTATCAGATTATTATCAGTACTGAAATGAGCAAGACCTGAACATAAGCAATGAATGCTTTCACTGATATTACAGAAGTAACAAGAAAAAGATAGACGTGAAAATGCCAAATATATCCATATACATAAAATGTATTTGATTTGTAAAAAAAGGAATATTGAAAAAGATACTGACCATTTCAATTAAATGCATACCTTTTTTTTTTCTTTCAAGACTAAAGCAAACATAGAAGGAAATTAATTGTTACTAAGAAATAATAATGTGCCTGCATGCTGATTGCCAGCTGATAGCATGTTTAATCATTGCTTCTGTGTTTCTTCTGTTTTTGTTTTCTTTTTTCTCTGTAGCTGGGAAATTGTATTTCTGCTGTTTGTATAGCATATGGGAGAAGCAAGTCTTTAGTTGTAAATTGGAACTCTGAATGTTTTTCAGGTATGTCTTACTAAGGTTATCCTCTGTGGTACAGTGTAAAGATCCAAAAGGTATCTGAACCAAATATCTTTTTATATTCCCCTTGCCATTCATAGCAGTTTGATTTACTTCATTAAAAGGCTGGAAAAGCCACTTGGAGTGCCTCCAACCTCAAGGTCCTTTTTCTTGATGACAGATCTGTTCTTTTGGTGTTTTGGAGGCAATCACTTTGGTGCACACCTCTGGTCATCATAAGGAATGTCACACTAATGTTCTTCAGCAAGAGGCAAAGCAAAGCAAGATATATGCCTTGTAGAAACAGTTAATAGGGCCATGGAAGAGCTGCAAGTACATAAAAAACAGACAGTGTATCTATGCTCAGCTTTCTGGTGCTTATCTCTGAGACTGTGGCCTTTCTATGGACACAGTTTTCACAGTCATAAAGAGGGAGCTTTATGTCTCATGTGATACCTCTTTTTTTTTTCTTTTTGATGATCACTATTGCACAACCCCTTCACTTCTCACAGAATCACAGAATGTTCAGGGTTGGAAGGGACCTCAAAAGATCATCTAGTCCAGCCCCGCTGCCAGAGCAAGATCACCTAGGTGAGATCATACAGGAATGCCTCCAGGTGGGTTTTGAATGTCTCCAGAGGAGACTCCACAACCTCCCTGTGCAGCCAGTTCCAGTTCTCTGTCACCCTTACCATGTCCTATCTCAAGATAGGACAGCTGCATCTTGTATCTTAGAAGAGGTTTACATTCAGCATTCTTGTCTCACCCCTTTCTCACACCATAGACAGAATTGGAAATTTGCTGTAGTGTTGTCAGTGTTGGAAATTTGGAAATTTGTTTTGTAGTGATGTCAGTGTTGGGCAGAGTTGACTGATGAGCTTGTAGTCTTAACGTGGTTAGTCATGGAATGACAACTGTAGTTCTGGTTCCACACGTCATCTCTTACTGCTACTTTTTGATCTGCAGTGGTGGAAAGTCACTGTAATGTTACTGCTACAAGAGCGCACAAAACAAATACTCTGTGAAACAGCTTAAGCTGTTGGCGTTGCAGAGAATGAGTTTTCTGGGTCCTCCATTCTTGCAGCCAGGTGCTGTGTTCCTGAGGTGAAGCAGGGTGATCTGCATCTGACGGGAGGCATCGGCTGTTTGGCTCATCATGTTCCATTCAATATGTTAGCTCATCTTTCTCCATTGTTTGTGACTGAAGTTTATAAAGATAAATAAAAAGAAAAGCAACGTTTTGCTTTGGTTGGGAATTTGATCTTACCATCAGATCTTGATTTATTTCATGCAGCTGGCGTGTTGGTGTCCTCACATTCTGCTGGCAATGGTGACAGCTTTTATTGGTAGCTCTCTCATTTTTGAGAAATTTCTGGTATTTATTACTGATCTGCCTTCCTGTCTCTGATACTAGTGGATTCCTCCTGCTCCCTCCATTCCATCTGTGTGTCCTGGAGGCAAAGGTTTCATTGAGGACTCACCCCAAGTTCCTATTTATAGTATGCGCCCTGCCTAGAATGTACTTGTTGTGAAAAGAAAAAAATAACTTCTTAAATTCTAGTTATACTGGATTAATTATTCTCTTTGTCCTACAGCAGCTTTTTTTTTTTCTTCTAATGTATAGTAATTTGTCTTGCTATTTCATCCTCATATATGTCTAAACTGCCTTTTGTTCAGACCACACGTAGTCCCAGAATGCATCTGGTAATGATGAATATTGCAATGTATAGCAAAAAAAATTTAGAAGCCAGTAAATGTGGTATATGCTGAAGTTATTAACCTGTAAATGCCAATGAGTAATCCTTTTTTTTTACAAAACTCTGTATGTACCAGACATACGGAGTTTTTACACTGGTGGAGATTTTACAGCTGGTGGAGATTTCTGTTGCATCTAAGTGGTGATGATAAGGTAAGTTGTCACAAATGGAGAGGAGTAATATGAAAACAGTAGAAATATATCTTCCACTTACCTGAAATGATTGTTTTTTAAAGGAAAAATATCTCAAAAAGTTTCATATACCTCGATTCTATGGAAATTTTGAAATGGTAACTTTAGCTAATAAATAGAACTGCAGTACTGTACTTCCACTTCATGCAATCAACAAGATCAGTCAATTCAAGTCACCTGTTACTTTATGATTTTCTTCATATATGACAACACAGGTGTACTAGGAACACTAAATTTAAACTTGTGTTGGAATTAACACTCAATCAAAATCACTTTATTTTACACTTCAGTGATAGAAAGAGAAAAAGCAGAATTAGCCATAATAATTTTGTTCAGAGCTTATTGACTTCAGCAGTGAGATTAAAAATATATTGCAAATATATTTTTTTGCTGCGTATCAGTGAACACTGTTTCAATACCTTTCTGGCACATGAGAAAATAAAGTTAGATTTATCAGCAAAATTTATGTGTTTGCTTTGTGGTTAATGTAGACACATTAGCAGGTATTTCATATGAATTAATTGGGCTAGGTTTTAATAGATCATACAGAGAATTTGGCATCAGGAAAGTGACTTAAAAATTCATTATAAAAATGAGTGGATAAGATGCAAAAAATGTAAGAATGGATGAGCTTCCAAATGTAAAAATTTACCTGAGCAGATTCCCATGCTGCAGTAATTTCTCACTGCTGAAGCCTTGTAAAAGCAATATAAAATCTGCTGAATGTTTTATACTTCACATGGTGGGCTTGATTCTGTGTCGTGCAAATGTGAGATACCCTGAGAGAGTTGGTAGATACAATACAGGAGAGCTGCACCCTTCTGAACTGACAGCTGGAGGCCAGATGGGATTACTGTGGACACTCTGTGGGCATGTGAGTAGTGCCTGCCATGTTTGCAGAATTCCAGAAAGGAAGGGTATTCTCTGTTATTTGCAGTGTGTGGTGGTTTGACCTTGGCTGGATGCCAGGTGCCCACTGAACTGCTCTGTCACTTCCCCCCTGCTCCTCTCAGCTGACCAGAAGACAATAGGATGAACCTCATGGGCTAAGATAAAAGCGGTTAAATGAAGAAGCAAAGCAATGTTGCACACAGAAGCAAAAGACAACAAAGTCACAATCTCTGCTTCCCACCAGCAGGCGCTGTCTGGCCCGTTTCGGGAAGCAGGGCTCCCAACATGCAGTGGTTGCCCAGAGCACAAGCCGATGCCCATCCCTTCTCCTCCTTTTCCTGACTTTTATTGTTGAGCTGACATCATATGGTCTGGAATATCCCTTTGGTCATTTTGGATCAGCTGTCTCAGTCATGTCCTTTCCTGAGAACTTGTCCACCCCATCCAACTGCAGGGGGAATGTTGGACACCAGCCTTGGTGCTGTGTGAGCCCTGCCCAGCAGCAGCCACAACACGGGGGTGTTCCCAGCACCTTCCCAGATCTCAGTGCCAATCAGCACTGGAAGGGCTGCTGTGGGGAAAATTAACTCCAGCTCAATCAGACCTAATACACAACGTAATAAACTATTCTGGTTTTAATAGATGTCTTGAATCTTCAAAAAGGCTCCTACAGAGTGTTTTGAATATGATGAACTCAAGGATCAGATCTTGTTTGCTTGTCTCAGGCAGAGATTTATTACAGTCACTAGAGTCAACAGAATGCTGACTCAGAGAAGCTGGAATGATCCCACTTTTATACTTTTTTTTTTTCTTCTTATATCTACCGAAAGGTGTGCAGTAGAGATGGAATCACAGATATAACAGCATTGCATGAATCCTCAAATAAAAGAACTTTGGAAGTTATCATTTCTGGCTTTAAATCTATTCTGCTGAAATCAGTGGGAATTTCACTATTGAAAAGGAGCCTGGTTCTGTCAATCCTGAGCTACCCTGGAAATCTGTTACATCTAGTTAACATTTCAGATAGCACCTCTTATAGTAAGTATAGTGTTTAATATTAACATCATATGAAATTAAAGTTATTTTTTTGTATTTCACCAAAAAGTTTCTATTGCTTTAAATCAAGGACAGTTTAAATTTCCTACAGGCACTATGCAACACAGGGCCTTTCTGTGACTGCTGGCAGTCAGATTTCAAAAGGGTTGTTTTTACATTACAGTTCAGGACAGCTGGATCATGTTTAAATAAATGCTTTATGACATCAGTTACCCATGACTTCAATCTCTTTTACTTTACCTTTGACACCAGCATATTGGTGCTTGTCTTTACTCACATTTTAACATTTTCACTGTTTATTCTTTCATTATTTCCATTAATTATTACTTCTTCTTTGTCTTCTTCTTCATCATCTTCTTTATCTTCTTTGCCTTCTTCATCTTTGTCTTCTTCATCTTCATTGTTTTTATCATCATCTGTCTTAACTCTTTACCTGTGAAGTGCATCTGCTATGGTGTGACATGAATTAAATATCAGCTTATTTGATCTTTTACTCTATTGGAATAGTGTGTTTTTCCTTGTGCTTCCATGGCCACATGCACACCCAGACCTATCCCAAAGCAGTTACAATCTACAGCCCAGGACAGTCATCAGTAACACACTCTTACCTGTGCTTTGCTTCTTTCCCTGTCCACCAGGCACATAGCCTGTCTTCCACATCTTACTCTTACTGTCATTTTTTGCTGTTGGTGCTTCACTTCTGTTAATCATTTATCATGTTTTCATCTCTCAGTTTTGAACATAGATACTTCCCATTTCTTAAATTAAATTTGCATGTGAGACAAGATGGGTCTGCTTGTTGTATAGAGAAGGTTTACATATCAATATCTGGGTCAATGGGATCAAATCAACTTCTGTAGAGAAGTTTGAGCCACTAACAGCAAATGACATACTAAGGAGACTCTACGTCCTCTATTGGATGCAGCGGTCACATAATGACCAAGGTTGAGGAAAAGGCTGAGGTACTGAATGCCTTTGCCTCAGCCTTTAATAGGAAGACCAGTTGTTGAGTGCCCAACCACCTGAGATGGAAGATGTGGGCAGGGAGCAGAATGAAACCCCTACAGTCCCAGAGGAAATGAAAATTGGTGACCTATTACACCATTTTGACACACACAATTCTATGAGGCAAGATGGGATCCATGCAAGGGTACCAAGGGAGCTGGTGGAAGTGCTCCTGGAGAAACTGGGTGCTCATGGCTTTTATGGGTTTACTCTTTGATGGATTAAAAATTGGCTGGATAGCCAGGCCCAGATAGTGGTGGTAAGTGGAATTAAATCCAGGTGGCAGCCAGTCACAAGTGGTGTTCCCCAGGAATCAGTACTGGGGCCTGTTCAGTTTAATATCTTTATCAGTGATCTGGATGAGGGGATTGAGGGCACCGTCAAATGACACCAAGTTGGATGTGAGAGTTATTCTTGATGGTAGGAATACCATTGAGAAAATTGAAGAAAAAGATTGTAATTCTGAAAGTTATTCACAACACTGCAGTGTAATTGTCTTTGTTGCACTCTAGATCAAACTATGTAGGAATAGTTAATTGCTTTCATTTTTGTTTATATATTTTTCCAACCAATTACTGTTAAATTAAAATTACAATTACTGTTAAGTTAAAACTTCAGTTTATTATGATAAGAAAATCCCCACAAGTGGAAAGTAGTTCCTCTCTGAGGTGTCTTAAAATAAATTACGTGTTTTCAGAAGAAAGACTGACATGCCTAAAGTAAGGCATGGTATCTGTGTACATTGGATAAATTGTTCAAAGATCTCCATTAATATGATTCTGGTATGTTGTGTTCTTATAAAATTAATGACAATGACAATTCACATAAACAAGAGCTAGCTTCTGTTAGTTGTGCACAAAATGAATAATGCTTTGATGTGTAAGTAGTGCAGCTCATCGTTTGGCGAAATCCTGCCTAAACTGCATAACATCATCTGTGTTGAAAATGCATCTATCACCCATCTAGTTTCTGTTCTAAGTGGGTGATCATAATTGTTACACATTTTATCATTTAGAGAAAATAAAAATAATCCTGTAAGTCTTCATAATAATGACTGTCTACATATCAAATAAATTCAGGCCTTGACCAATACACTTTTCCTTTCTCAGGTATTACAGAAGTTTGTGGTATTTGCTTGTTTGATTCAAATTTTAAGAACCTGACAAGTGGCATGCAGGTGACTTTCAATTCAGTTGTGTTCTTCTGTTCACATGATGTGATCCTGCCTGATTAAACAATACTACATTGAGCTGCTAGAATTGATTGAACTTTCATCCACTACAACTGTATTTAAAAAAGAAGTTCTGTCAGGATGCTTTTAAGACTTTGGCAAGTTCTGTGAAGTTGATTGTTAACTTCTAAGGTTCAGATGGAATTTGGATAGAATTGTTAGATATTGAACAAAAAAGATATCTCTGCAATCACTGTCAATGTGAGATAGGTAATAGATGACATTAAAGATAAGTTTCTAAATGTGAATATTTGTATCAGTAAAAGAAAGTTATGATGTAAGGCTTGTCATCTGTTGGTGACATCTGTCACATCTGCTATGTTCTATCCTACCCATTTTAAACAGTACTGACTTCTGAAAAATTGTAGACTTCCTCAAAATTCAAAAAGACCAAAGACAAAACTTTTAATAAAGACTAACAAGTGTGGTTGTTTTAGTATTCAAGAGTAATTATTATAAAATGCTATACTAAAAAATGTCTTCTAAGAAGGCCGTATCTCATCCAAATAGGTCAGATTTTGATGTAAGATTTTATATATCGTAACTCTCTTGGCTTTCTTTCTGAGCTGAAGAAAAATGTGATGTTCAATATGATCCACGAAAACTATGATCTAAGAAAAAAAATTATTTAAAAATACTTTGGCGTGAAGGAATACAGGAAAAAAGATAAATATAGAATATTGATGTTTGGGGCTTAGACATTACCATCTGTTAATAAGCAACAGTTGAAGAAATATCCATAGGTGTATTTCTGTCTAGACCTCAGCTGCACAAAAAAATTTGAAGATTTAGAGTGTAGCTACCTCTGCAGTCTTTTAAAGGGAAATAGAAGAGCAAGATGAACTCTAGTATCAC
This sequence comes from Corythornis vintsioides, assembly GCA_025447755.1. Classification (NCBI taxonomy): domain Eukaryota; kingdom Metazoa; phylum Chordata; class Aves; order Coraciiformes; family Alcedinidae; genus Corythornis; species Corythornis vintsioides. Next base: position 26,764 of record JAOEGS010018719.1, read on the forward strand.
AGTTGTTTGGATGTTTCCATTCTGGATACAGAGTGACCACATGACCATCAAGCAAAGTTTCATTGACACATGTTTTACTTTCCAGCAACTTTTAAGAATTGCCACCCACCTTCACCTTATCATATTTGCCTTAGGTTCCTTACCTGTTTTTAACATTTCCTTCTTTTTTCTCTTTGTATTAAGAGCTCATAAGATATCCTTCTCATTTCCCAGTGCTCTCCTACTGTGCAGGGTTTTCATGTAATGTTTATTCCTCCAGCCTGTCATCATTCTTTGCTCTTCCTTCTTCACTTGCTCTACAACAGAGGCTGCCAGGTAGCTTTCAGTTTTCTAGGAACTTCGACCTTCCCAGCAGGTTTTGTTAAACTCTACAAACAAAGGAAGACGTTAGAACTGCTGCTCTTTTGAATGTCCAAATATCTTGTAACAAAGTTTGTATTAATAATGCTGGTTGGACCACACATTTTATTTGGGTTGGGTTTTGGGTTTTTTTTTTTGCTTTTGTTTTGTTGTTTGTTTGTTTTTTTTTCTGTGGGAAAACAGTCCTTTATAAAATGCTACATTCATTTTACTTTTCAGTCTCCCTATGTCTGACCTTGTCAGCAAGTAAAACTGCCAAGAAACAGCATTGAGAGGCTGATAGAATCAACTTCAGATGTAGCAGAGCTTTGGGTATTAAGGCTATATCTATATTAGTAAATTAAATAATGCTTTGATATATTTCCAGGTATCTGTTACAGTTTTGGTCTTTGCAACCTATCATTGCTCCAGAAAATTCCCAGACTATTATTTGACCACTTATGTTAAATAGAGTGCATGCAGCCTTTATGTTTTGGAGCATATATGAGTGTACAGACGTGGGATTATCTGTGCCTGTTGATTACAGAAAGAGCAATGTGTTCAAGCATAGATGAAATATAAATACACTTTCAATGGATCTGCATGGTCTGTCTTTCTTCTGCCCTGTCCAGCCTACTCCCTTTAATGCAGTCTTGCAGTCCCAACTTCAATGCTGTGTTTTAATTTTTGCTTGTTCTTTTGTCCTTCCTAAAACACACATAGGTTTAAATTTCATTGGAATGCAGTCTCTCAGCTTCTGCTCCTTCCTTCTGATGACCCTGTGAACTTATTGGTAGTGATGCCATGTGCAGGCTATGTCTGGAACAAACTACTTCAGGGAAGCCTCCCACTTGTTTGCCTTTAGGTACTTCAAAAATAGAATAAAAAAATAAGACTAGACTTTGAGCGATGCCTTATCTGTCCCTCTACTGCAAGGCAGAAACTTTATGAACAATTATATGTCTTTGTGAACTACATTTAAGCTGACATCTTGTTAAGAGAGTCTTTAACTTGCTCAGGATTTCAACCAAAATGTTTATGTCAACTAAAATTCAGAAGAAAAAATAAGAAATTCTAACTCTTTTTTTTTCTTTCAGAATATTTATGAATCAGTTCAAATTTAGAACTAATAAGAGGGTGTGATAAAGCTACCTTTTTTTTTTTTTCTTGAAATGATTTGTAAATAGCTTTTCTCTTTGTCTTGTCAGGATGGTGGTACTGGAATTGATTTTGGACATCACTTCATTTCAAGGTTGAAGTTGAAAGGTCTTTCTGAGACTTAGAAGAAGCAGGTGAGTAAAGTCAAGCATGTCAAATATTTGAGCATTATTTTTTGCAACTTTCTTTTGTTCTGTAATTGGTGTTCTTGCTTACCAGCCTAAATTGAAATAGCTGGTCTCGTGTGTCCTCCAATTCACTGGGATGTATGACTAGTTGTATTATGAGTAGATAGTGAAGAATATTTTAAGTCATGTAGGTTTTTTCTGTGTGCTTTTTCAGTGCCAGTCACAAAATAATTGAAAACATTCTTTCACCGAGATCTCTGCAACTCTGGACTTAAATTTCCCTGTCTAGTTTCATTACATCAATTGCATTAGGAGTGTGGTAATTAATCTTTGGAAAATTCTTCTAGACTACCTGTGTATTTATCTTTTATGATAAATGAACATTTTAAGCAACAAGATCAAATAGTAACAACTCTCTAGAGTTTGGCTATTTCTAGTTTCATGAAACCAGGATTATCTCTGTTCCACTGGTAACCAGGAGTGTTTCATGATGACAAGGACTTTGAGTCTTACAAGTTCAAATATTGTGTGTTAACAATCTGAACCTACCTGTGAATAAACACTGTTAGTGGATACAATAGCACCCTGGGACTTAGCATGCCTGCCCTGAATACCTTGATTTGCTCCAGACCTTTACAGCTCTCTTGAGTAAGCTGGTGGTTTTTTTGTTGGTTTTTTTTTTTACCTTAGAGGGATCTAGAAAAATGACATTCTGAAGAAATTGGTGTAAGATAGAAGTTTTGCAATCCACTCACATCCATTTCATATTTTTCGTATTTGCTGTTTCAACAAAGAAGTAGTCTACATTTTAAATGTTTCATTTGTTCATATTTTTGAGTAGAAAATTTCTGGAATTTCCAGAACATTTCAAATTCAAAATTTAGGCGATATTTCAATGTATAAATGGCAAAATATGCTAAATTGGTGTCTGATGCTAAATCTTATAGATGCAGATTTCAACAAGGTACAAGAAACTAACTCACTGTAAAAGAAACCAAATGCAAATGCTTCTACATGCACCACTGTTACTGAAGTCAGTATGTATTGTTTACTATACCATGTCCTGTAACTGCTAAAGTATTACGAAATATTCAGATATACCTACATACTCCATAACATTGGTATATGCACTTGCATGAATTGATGGCTCACAAAGGCCAGAAAAAGTAATCCCAGAGTAGTTAATGATCATTAGAGTGCTGAAACTTTATAACAAATTTCCTAAAGTTTCACCCTCTGGGAGGAAGCACAGACCTTTTTAACCTAATTCACAGCAGTGTAAAACAAGACAGTGCACATATGTATTTTGCTGTGACTGTCTTTACCCACTGGGTAATAAGTAAAGAATATTCCTTTTTTATGATTTAACTTCACCTTTTTCCAAGGACTTCAGGCACTGGCCTGAAGGGGACAGTATGAAGATGGTGAACCCCTCAAAAGAAGATACAATATGAGCTTAATGATGTAAATCAAATTATATACACTATACAAAGATACTGTAGATGTTAGTGTGTGTTAATATGTAGTAAAACAGTGCCTTTTACTGCATTAGCCAATGGAGAAAGCAGTAAAAAGGGTCAAAATCTTTGCTTTAAAACAATGGAACTATGACTGGATTTCTATCACATATGTGTCTGAATGGTTTAACTTCTACATAGTAATTCTAGATAGTTTCTTCATAAAAAATGAAGAACTGTTTGGCTTGATAGAAACTGTATAGTAATTGAAATCTGGTGAGGCAGCAAGAGTTTTCTCTTGTAAAAGTGTGGTGTTTTGGTTTTTTTTTTGGTGTTTTGTTTTGTTTTAAATTTTCTATGTTCTGTACCAAATAATGTAAAAAATGCAGTAATACTGAATGCATCTGTAATAGTTTGGCAGCATCATTTTATTGAATTCCAGTATGTCTGGAACTTCAGGCATATGGAAGAAAGTAGCAGTTATTCTATTTTCCTCCATTATTTTATTCCATAATTTTAAGTTAAATGCAATCTATAAAAATGCTTTTTATAAAGAAAGAAAAATATATTTGCTTTTTTAGCAGTGATGTCTATTTCTTGCAGTATATTAAATAGGAGAGGGAATGTTTATGTGGTCCATGAGAGAATAGTAGCAAATCTTGAATGCTAGTTCTTCAGTGTCATTTAGAGTTAATAGGTTTTTATAGCAGGACATGGTGTCTTTGCACTGATTGAAAACTGGGATTCAGTCATAAAAGTAGTGATAGAAATACATAAAAATAAAATTAGATTAATGACTACATTTTTAATTAACAGAGAAATTCTGTTTGCTTTCAAACCTGCCTTTCAATAGACCATTTAACTGTTTAGGAGTAAGATTTTAGAAAATGAGTAAGCGTTGGAAAAACTGAAACCAAGACAAAAATCCATATGGGAAAAATGAAAAAGTAGAGAATAAATATTCAATTTTTGGACAGATGTCTTAAATGGAAACTTTTGGGGACTGTTAGTAGTACAGTCACATCTGGATTTTCTGAGTTAGTTAAGCTTTGAAAAAAACTAATTTTTCTGAATATGAGTATATTCTGTGTTAGTTAAAGAAACTGTGCTTGTGATATTGTTGTTAAATCAATCTAGCACTAGTTCCTCTGTGCTGTATTGACAATTTGTGGGAAAGGAGACACTGTTCTCATTCCTGTTTCTTTCTGGTACAGCAGGATTTTAAACAGCACGACTCATGTACATGTATTGTTTATGTATGCATTTTGCATACCTACCAAGAGTTACGTGAGGACTCATTTCTGGTCATCATATTGATGACCAACATGTGAAACATCTGATGTATGTCATTCCATCAGCTGGATTATGGATTGATATTACCTCTGTCCACAAAGAAGTCCAACCCTTCCATTTGTCAACAAGTTTTGATATTGCCGTGGGTGAAAAGGAGGATGAGATTATGTAGCATAATGCTGAAAGGAAAAGATGGTATGTGCATTCCAAGAAGTAATTGGATGGGAACTGATGGGCTTTGTCTTCAATCTGGTTTCTGCCGGGAAGAGTAGAAAACATAAACAGTACTTTACATTTGAATGAAATTGTATTAGAACAGAGACACTGGTTATTGTAGAGTCTTGAATTTAGGATGATTGTGAATTGCTGTAAGTTACTGATTTGGTGGAACCTAAAAGCAGCTTTTGTCAGAAAGTAGTTTACATTGATAGAATTGAATTTGTGACTGGAACTATGAGGTAGTAAATTTTTGCTATGATTATACAAAATATCAAACCATGGATTTAAATTGGCCAGCTTTTCAACTCAGCTGAACGTTAAGTACAGTCTTAATGGTCTGATTTGCTGGGAAGAGCTCTGTTACAATAATCTGCTTTTTACAGCCCATATCAGATATGAACGTGCATCACTTATTACGAAGTTTGTGCTTTGGGAGATACTTTTATGGTCTGTAGGAGTGATGCCCCACATTTGTTGAAATTAGTCCTTAATGATACCATCTTCAGAAATGAGTTATTGCTCAAATAACAGTGGTTTGTGGTTTCTAGCATAGACATTTTAAAGGAAAAGCTAGTTGAAATCTTATGTTTTCACAAGTAATTGTACAAAATTTAGAGAGATGGTGTGTATCAATAATTTTATTCTTTTTTACTGTGACATGAATGAGAGAGGTGATAACTCTTACTTTTTAACTGAACTCAATACAGGTTTCCAAATGTGACCTGCTTGAGAACAGAGGGCTATTACTGTAGTTGTCATGTAAAATAAAGTTGGAGTCTGAAGCTCCTTTTTAGCTGTCAGCTTTATTAAGGAGCTACTGGTGTGTATGAGCTAAGCACACACATTATATAAGCAGTGTATGGTAGTGTCTAGGGAGAATTTTCTTTCTCTTCACTGCTGCTTTATTAGGTCTCACTCATTCATTGTTGCCCTGTCTTACTCCAACGTTCTGGCTGCAGGTCACAGCGCAGTAGGTCTAATGTAGATTGACGCCTTTGCCAGAGGTCTGATTGAAACTTGTGTCTCATAGTTGCTAATGCTCACTCAACCATTTTATTGAAGATAAAGTAAATAAAATAGATTGCCATATGAGAATTCTCTGAAATCAAATGGAATAATTTGACAGGTTTAAGCCCATGAAAAAGCCAAAGCATTGAAGCAGATGGGAATACTCTTTATGCACAATATACCAGGAAAAGGTGTCTGCTGGGTTGATGTTAAACTGTTAATGGATTTTACCAAAGTGTTAATTGTTGAAAATATTACCATTGTTTCCAATGGAATTTCTGTTGCTGTTTAATTTGTTGCTTCGCTCAAACAGAGGGATATTTTTAAATTTGAAAGCCGTGTATACTGCTTTTATATACTGTTTTTATTTTCTTACTGCTTCTGATTCTTTAAGAGTTTGGTGATGTATAACCAGTCTCTTAAAATTTAATGAAAAGAAACCCCCATAAACTAAAAGTATTATCTGGGGACATAATGTGAAATAGTTACATTTATAGGTTTTTAGTAATCACTAAGTGACAAAATATTGAATATATACAAATAAAGTTGCTAAAATAAGCTCTGACATTTCTAAATGTACATGTGATACAGTACACAAAAAAGCCCAAACTGCTAAAGCTGTTGTAACAAACTGTTTAGAATACAAGACCCAAATATTCTCAGCATTTCTGGTTTATAAAGACTTGCTGTTGATAGCAGTGCAGTATGTCTGTGTTATTTTTAGAAATAACATAATACATAATTATAAGTGAATTAGGATGCAACAGATAACATATACTTCTTCTTGTATCTGGATAACAATATTGGTATATTTAGGATCACTAGTGTGTTCCTTCTCATTAGCTGGACTACTTCAAGAAATCAAGACACCTGTGTTTTAGTTTATCTCAATTAATAAAGGAAAGAAATGCAAAATAAGATAAAAATATGTGGACAAAGTTTGCACATGCAGCCTCAGTTTTCCACATTGAAAACACATTTATGTAAACAACAAATGTGTTCATTTTGTTCTTTATGTTGAAATGAAATCTCTTCTATTGTGGTGGTTGGTTGGATTTTTTTTGGTGTGTTTTGTTTTGTTTTTGTGTGTTAGGTATCAATTATATTTTATTTTTTTAAAGTTAAGAAATTTGGCATACCAGATTGTTCTGTTGGTATTTAATTATGGGATGTTTGTGAGGTTTCATGAATATTGGGTTTGAAATAAATTATGAATGAGCTGTTTGAAAATGCCTTGCAGAAGTGAGTTGACAGACTGGAAAAACACAGTAAGGATGAATTTCCACATTAACCATTAGCCAGAATACACAGCTAGTTGTGCTGATGTATGCAGTGGCAGGGATGAAGCTGATAAAATAATATTTTCAATATTACTGTTAATAAATCTAAGAAATGTGAATGATATTGTCAGTTTTTCACATACTGGTCATATTTTTTAAGAGGAAGAATGCTCTTGTGCTTAGAATGCAGAGTACTGGCACCAGCTGTGCTCTGGAGGGGACTTTTCTGTTTTCTGTTGTTGTCATACTGGTGACTGTGTGTGTCTGGTCAAACAATGCTGTTACAGTTATTCCAAACTTAAAATTTAAACACTTAAGAAGTAAAATATAGTGACTGTAGTTCTAGCAAGGTAGGGTTTTCCATCTTCCCGAAGGAAGTATCTTCTCTATTTTATATGGTGCTTTTTCTGTTCATGCAGCAGGATAAAAGGGCATCAACAGCTTTGTCTTTCTGTGAGAGGGACTAGAGGAAGACACAAGTCTGTCACAAATCTCTGTTTTAACCCTTTTGTTTTTCTTTTCTGCTTTCTGTGAAGTTCTTAGAAAGTTTACATGTCAGAGAACAGTTTAATTAGATTCTAGTAATATACATAGAATTGGCTTGGTTTTCTCCCTTATTGAATATCCAAGACAAAGAATCACCACTCATTGCTCTGTTGTGAAGTCTTTTTTATCTCTCATAAGTTTTCCTATTTAAATTTGAAAACCATTAAGCATTACCACAATTTTTTGGAAGAAAATGCTGACACCTGTGAGTGTTCCAACATAGATTAATTTAGACAGAATAAAAGCTGTTTTTACCAAGAGGAATAGAAACCTTAACAGTAGTTTACTTTGGGTTTCTGTCTGTAAAACTTAAGGAAACCAAATGTGGTTTCCTGTATTTCTCCGAACAACTTAGTTGTGCTGTTTTATTCAGCAAGTTCTTTTATTTGACCATATCTGAAGTAATTCTGAAAGGTTAAGTTTCATGACATAGTTTCCTGTGTTTTCCATTAACACAGTAAATGAAATAATCTATATCTTTGGGATGCTATCAAAGTTACTGTATCCAGAATTCAGTCTATGAAAAATGTGATGAACTAGCTATTTACAATCCTTATCTAAAAAAAAATAAATTAAAAAATCAATTAAAAGTAGACAACAAAAAAGCCATTAATACAAGTAGCTGTATATGCAAGAAACAACAGCAGATCTAATGCCTGAAAATAAATGGAATAGATGTTTATTTGATTAAGTCCATAAAAAGCTGCTTCTAAATTTACTGTATTTGTAAATGATGCTTGTTAACTGTCTTGGGGATCTTGAGGACTGATTTCTTCTGTCTTCTGGAAAATACGTTATGGGATCTAGAAAAGAAAGTATGGGAGTTTTTTGGTTTGTTTGTGGGTTTGTTGGTTTTTTTTATGTGGGCATTGCCATCTAGGAACTGGACAAATATCACTGTTCCTTGGGAACTGAGCCTCAGAATTTTTAATTCAGTCTCTTAATTGTTGTCAGTCACAGCCTACAGGAGGTTGTGGAGGAAAATGGCTTCAGATTTCTTTACAAAATTCAAAGTTCCATTTAATTCTTAAAGGAACTTTTCCTGTTTCTTAGTTGTAGGTGGTGTTTTTTAAATGAGCTTGAGTCTTAATAGGTTTTGGTTCATATGGTGGTTCAGGTCCCACATCCAAACATACATGCATAGAATTCAATATTCAGTCAATTATGACAGATCCAGTGTTTTTGCAAAAGAAAATACAAGACATGCAGTCTTAGTCTGCAAAGTTACAACTGCTTGTTGTAGTCCAAACAATATGTGGTGGATTCTCAAGAATAAGATGTAGGACATGGTACGTTAGCATGTACAAAATAGAAATTTAGTTCTAGAAACTATTTACTTCATTTTAGTTTTATAGGTAACTACACTAATGGACTCTAATTTTAAATCAGTTGTTGTACTTGAAGGAGAACTGAAATAAATTTTGAGTTAGATTTCTTGAAATACTTCAGTTACATTTTCATGACAATACAGACACAGTTCTCTCCTTCCATCACTTACTAAAGAATTAAAACATCAACGCATACAAAATTTATGTTTAATCCAGTCAAAGGCTTTTACCTCAATTTTAGACAGATGTACTTTTCCTCAAATTTGATCATTACTTGTAATTTAAAAAAAGTTCATAATTTTGTAATCTTTGCATAATCATCCTATCAGAACTTCTAAACTAGAATTCTGCTTCAGACCGGTTTCTTTCTGTTGGTTAAGAGGACTAAATGAATGCAGCATTATTACTTATTTTATTTTTACTAGTAAGGGTGATACACTGAACTAAATTACTGAAATGAATGGAAAAAGATTTAAAGGTTTATCTCATGTCAGAATAATTTTGCATTTGCCTTTTTGAGCTGTGGTGTTACAAGCAGTGTGGAAAGTAAGCCTGCTCATTTGTAAATCTTGCTTCAATTTACCACTATCAATAATCCTTTTAACAACTAAACCATGTAATTATTTAATGAGCAGGTGCTGCAGTTACAGGTGTTTTTGTCTTGTCAGAAAGTCATTATTGCCCCCATACCAGGACTTGTTTGCTTGTTTTCATATGTCTCTTCCTTAATCTGTCACTTTCAAAAAGGAAAATGGAAATAAATGTGGAAAGGATCCTCAGCTGAAGTAGTGGAAAGCCTGTAACAGTTAAAGCCATGCTTCTTGGCTTTGCAGGAATGTTATTTAGGAGTGCTTGTATGGTCCTTTTGCCAGCCCCTGAGTGGCAGCAGGCAGCTCTGGCCTTGGGAAGGTATGTAACAGCAGGGAAAGGAGGGAGAGGAGCATCCTTAACTGCTGCAGCTGTTTACTAAGTAAGCATATGTTGAAGCCCTTAAGCCTCCACAGAACATCTTTTCACAGGTCAGTGCTTAAATCACATGCGTAACATTCTCCTAAAGCAAGTTTCCTTTGAGTACCTATTTATTTGCTTTTTTAAGGGAAGATGTTTTATTGTGGAAATCCTTGAATTATTTACTTTCCAGTATAAAAGATAATGGAATACTTCAGTTAGTTCTAGTAAAATAACATTTTTTCTCAAAAATGTTGTATGGTTAACACCTAGAAAAATGAGTATTTGCTAATTTCTTTGGAAGATCTGTTGAATGCAGTAGTCTTGAACTATATGAGAAATGGAGATCAGAAAAGTATTAATTTTACTGCAATCCTACCATTTATATTCTTTTAATTTTGTTATTTAGAAATATTTTTTAGGTCCGGGTGTTTTAAAATTATTTGATGTATTAGGCCTGAAAAAGCTATATATTGGATTTATTGAATGTATTTGATAGGACAGTGTATTGAAGTTATTATGTTATAAACTCTGTCCAATACTGAAAAGAGCCCAGAAGATAAAGCATGTGATTTAATTACCTCTTTTTCATCTTGCAAACTTGACCTCTGTTCTCAGCCTTGAGACAAAAGAAAGGCAAAGTACCATGAGTAACTGGCAAATGGTATTAAGAAGGTATCTCCCACATCTCTCTCACATCCCATGTAACAGCCAGTTCTCATCATGCTGAGGGACATTGGCTGGCAAATTCATCTACTGCCTTCCTTCTTCAGTTGCCTTGTACAAATCCTCTCCCTTTTTTTTTTTTTTCTGCCCCAGAAACCTTTCTTTTCTGGGTTAGCTCTAGCTATGCAGAAGCACCTGGGGCAATACAGGAATACTGGTCCTGACAGATAAACTATGGGTTTTGAGAGTGGCCAGTTTGTTCTTCTACAAAAACTGTAATATACATATGGGCTGTTACAGGTTGTGTTTGGCTATTTCATATTTTGATAGTGTGCTTGTATGTTTAAGAACAAACTATCCCACTTAGGTTTTGAGAGAGACAGTGGATGTTTTCCTCTTAAGCTAATAAATATTTGTTCTCTAGGAAAATAACTATAGGAAAATCCTAAGACATACTTAAATATTTAGGATCTGAGTCTGTTTGGGAAGTGAAGGCAGATGATAGTTTGCATGAAGATAGAGTTATTTATTGTTGCTGAAGGTCTTGATTCATGGTGGCCTATAAGGTTATGCTGAAGTTACATAGTAGTACATACTGTCTTTTCTAAGAAGCTCATGCTTGACAAAGGTGCTTTAGATAAATTTTTAGGTGTTGAGGTGAGTTATTTTCACAGTATTTATCAGTTTGTAGTAAAAAATGTTTTGGATGCATCTTTTGATTGCTTTAATAGCTGCCAAATTTGCATGCAAAATATGAAACTATTTATGACATTAACAGTTGTAGATGACTTTGTTAAATATTATGCATTTGTTTCTAGAGCAAATATTGTAGTTACTACTATATGTTAGTAGATAAAATGTCCAAATGAATGTTTGAGGTGACAAACACTGATAGTGTCTTCCAACTGTTGAAACTTATCCTCTAACCAACAAAATCACATTCTTACAAATGTGCAGCAATTTATCAAGGTGGTTTATTTTAATTGCTTGGTGCTTTGGTACATTTTAGATTTGCTCTATGTGTTATTCCTTTCCCTTAATCCAGTAACATTGCTGTTTATTTGCACTATACTGGTGAGTGACTACTTCTCTGCGAGCTTAACAATTGAGATTATAATAGAGCTGTAGGATAAAATGATAATTTCTCTGTGTATTTGAACTGTGTAGTAATACAGGAATTAAAAGTATGTTTTTTAATGATTTGGTTTTGCCATGTAGTATTACTGTTAAATATGACTTCTGTATTGCTACTATAAGAAAAGAATTCAAAACAAAACAAAAAAAAAAAAAGAAAAAAAAAAGGTTTGATCTCATTTGACCTTTCTGACGTTCAGTCACTTAAAAGGTTTGTAAGACGTTTAATTACCAAATGGTATGATCATTATTCATCTCATCATTTGATATATAACGTCAAGTGAATTGCCTCCCTGGAGTGCACTGTGTTTCACAGATCAATAGATTTAGTAAGAGCTTGAAAGAGAGCTTTATGCATTCATAGAAAAGGAGGAAAAGTATATCCTCCTTGTAAAGTGGCTTATGTAGTTATTCAGTAGTTATTCAGTCAGCTTTGCAGAGTTAATTGTTTTATTTACATCTCGGGAATAAAAAAACCTGTAATATAAAGGCAGTAAAAAAAAAAATCTCTTCATTGAAATTAAGAAATATTGCTTCTATCTTACTCTATGTAATAAAGTATTAAGTCAGATTGTGTAAATACACTACACATGATTGCTTAAACTATTCACATTTGATTTTTCTGCATTTTTAAATAGGATTGATTCATTTTAACTGATTTGGGTTGGGGTGTTTTATTTTGTTTTTTTCCCCTTCATTCATTGTATCAAGGATATTTATTCACACAGGAAAAGATAAAGCTTGTTCCTAATTGGCTAACTGAATACCCATGCATTTATAGAAAAAATCTTAGGTTTTTTTTACATTAATTTAATAAAGGATATTAATTATGTATAGGGTACTTCATGTTTACTTTGGCTCTTCTGGCTGTATTGTATTACTCTTACCCAATGGAGATATCTCATCATAAAACACCCACTCTTTGAGCATATCTATCTGACCCCTTACCCTTGATAGAAGGGTTTTCCAAATGACTGAAAGAGACTTCTAGGAGAATTCAGGCATTTGTATTTGTTGCTCTTTTTGTCTCTTGAGTTTTTACCTGCTTGCTCTCTTGTGTACCTTTGTTCTTTTGGCTTACCAGTTTTCTAATTAAAAAGTAAGTAAATAAACAATTATTTTTTTTTAACCCTTTTATTAATGAAGGTAATCTTTTTAGCTTAAATTTACACCTTCCTCTTGGCACTTGACACTGAGGAAACTAGTTCTGCTAAGCAAATCCTCATGGCTGTGGGACAGCAGCAACATTTACTTGAAAATTCTTCCTTATTCATCTGTCACTTAAAACCCATCATCTACTCAAAGATTAATTTGAATTGTGAACAATATCTAAGCTTCCTTAATCCCTTGCTCTTGTCCTTTTTCTTGAGCTGCTGTACTGTGACGGAAAGGCCGTAATTCTGAAGCTTCTTATTCCTTAGGCCTACCTAAAGTAACTCCCACTGGGAGCTGATTGATGTTTTAGCACGGAAATTCTTCCCTGTTTTTGAGAACAACCTGGAAACATTGTCAAGAGGCTTTAAAACTCTTGCATGTTCACTGTGTGGAATTCTGGCAAATGTAAAATCTAACTTGTCCAGGTTCTTGGCACGAGCATTGTTATCAGGTGATGTTGTGTGAAGTGCAGGAAGTGTTTCTGAGATTTAATTACTTTCTTTGTACTCTTCGTATTTTTCACCAGATTAGCAAATCAAATAATACCAATTTCATTAACAATTAAGATAGCTGGGAAATACGCCACATTCTTCTCTTTACATTTTGTGTGAATGACCCCTGCTGTCATCCTTACTTCACCATTTCCTTGTGTTTTTCTGCTTTGCTTTTTTTTTTTTTTCCAGGAAAAATACTAATTTAGTAGTTTCCCCTCTGCTAATGATGCAAATACTGCTTATTCAGACTGTCTCATTAAGGGGCTAGAATTTCAAAAGAAATGCAGGAAATCTGCAGGTTTTTCTGCTCATGTTGAACATCCAAAGACCTTTTTGTCAATGGGAATGCTAAAGCATGAATAGATTAATTAATGTTGCAATTCTGTAAAAGCATTGGTTATTTTTGAGATACATTAATCTAAGGCTTGATTTGTCAAAATTTGGGTCATCACAACTCTATAATAGTGAAATATGTGCATTTTAATTTTAAGACTGTGACTAGAACTTTGGCTGAATTGTGATATATACTTAGCATCTTTTAAGACTGTATATATTGAATTATCTCTTCCAAGACTTGAAGACTTCCAAGTAGTAAGGTTGGCATTTGCATTTATTTGTCTGTATATTTACTGCTTAGCAGTAAATAGCTTGATCTAATATTTGTTTGAAGATTTGAAGTGTGAAGTCCATTTTGGATTAAAAACAATGAACTTTATATTTTATTTTGGCATATTCTCTGTCATCATTTGCCATGTTCTGTAGATGTTAAGATAAAGTTGACCAGTGTTGATCAGTGACAAAGTACAGCAATGCCTTTGAATACTGTGTTTTGAACCCCACAATTTAAGAAGGATGTGGAGGTCCTTGAAACTATCCACATCAGGGAAACAAAGCTGGTGAAAGGACTTGAGAGCATATCCTGTGAGGAGTGGCTAAGGACTTTGAGCTTGTCTAGTTTGGAGCAAAGGAGGCTGAGGGGTAACCTTGGCTTTCTGAGGAGGGCAAGTGCAGAGGGAGAGGCTGATCTCTTAACATTCTGTGATGCTGTGACACATGGGAGTGGTTCAGAGCTTCACCAGGGGAGCTTTAGAGTGGATATTAAAAACATCTCTTTACTGAGAGGATGGTCAAACATTGGTACAGGCTTTCTGAAGAAGTGGATGATGCCTCAAGCCTGTCAGTGCTTAAGAGGCATTTGGACAATGCCCTTAGTAACATGTTTTAACTTTTGGTCAGCCCTGATGTGGTTGGGCAAATGATTGTTGTAGGTCTCTTCCGACTGAAAATATTTCTATAAAACCATGAGAGCTGTCACAAATAACATGTTTTCATAGTACTTTTGTAGAGATTCTATGGGGATGAGTAAGGGAAGGGAGCTCTTTCTTTTTTTGACAGTATTCCTGGAGGGTCCTACAGTGCTACAAAGGTTTATAAGGTTCCTAATGCCTCACTGTCTTTGTCCTGCCATCTCTTAGTGACAGAGAAGCAAAGGCAGGGGCACATATACTTTGAGTATATCATGTCCCCTTCTAGATACTAGAACACAAAAAGTCTCCTGAACTTTTTCTAGAGGCAAGGATGGTGTGATTTGTAATGTTCCTTTTGGTCCTGTTATGAACTAAAAGAATCAATAAGTAATATGATAGCATGGTCATTTGGAGGATGTAATATCCAGAAACCTCTGCCAGATATGGTTGCAAGTTTTTTCTGTGTGATGCCATTCTGAGCTGACAAGTGGAGTTCACAAAGCTACATGTATATATTTAGATAAATTGCAGTATCGCTATTGATAATCTGAATATTACACATTGATAACAATTTTTTGTAGCTACTTAAAGCACCAAGTAATGGAGTTTGAGGTATGTGGTTTGCATAATTGGAGTCAAGGACAATGAAGATCACTGAATAAAAAGCATTTAGAATCCCATTCCTTCACATCTGAAGGAGAAAATAATTTTGACAGACAAAAATTCTTGAGCAAATTCCTCCAGCGATAAAGCTCAGGACAAGTAGAATAAAACTGTGATATTTTGTATCCAGAAACATATAAAAGGTAAAAAGTGAGTTAATGGAGGCAACATTATACAAAAAAGGTAGTTGTACACCTTCAAAACTCATGAAGTAAGAGTCCTTGATTGTTTCCACTTCAGAATGTTCATGTGCATTGATTGGCAGCCATAGATTGTATGTACCGCAGTCAGAGATGTACATGAAGCTTGTACAGAAAAGTGACTTTGCAATTAGATGTGCTTAGTTTTTTGCTTTTGTGGAAGAAAGAATAACAGAGTCTGTCACTATTGATCTTTTACAAATTTTATTGGCTTCTAATATTTTTCCTTTCAAAAACCAAACCAACAAATAGCAAACAGTCACCCCCTGGAGAAAAAAAACAGCAGACTAAACTCAAAAAAGCCCAACCCCAAACACACACACGCACACACACACACACACACACACACACACACACAAGAAAAAAAAAAAAAAAAGGAAAAAAGCCCTGCTCTGTATTATCATGGAAGTATGACCATACAGGCTATGCAGTGTTGCTCCTTAGTTTGGAGAACAGTCATAGTATGTGAGCACCTCCTAGAGGTAGCTGTAATCTCACTGCTTTTGGAATGCACTAAGTGTGTAGCAGCTATAGGACAGTCTTTACTAGTGCTCTGTAAATCCATCTGTCACAGTGAGTGTACTTATCTGCTGAAATGCATGTTACTGTGTTTTACGGGTATCTATACAACTGGGTTACTCATGATTTGAGGTAATTATATGTCCTGAAGATGTATCCTGATTTTGCAGAAAGCCTTAAGCAGTAAGGCTCTGAAATTTGGCATCCTTTGTTCATTTCATACCACAGATATTATTGGAGACCTAGTTTATCTCCTTTCTGTATTTACTATGATTACCTGAATAGCCCAAGAGCACTTCTTAAGAAGAATGTTGTCTGTCTTGTATTATCAGCAACAGTGTCTACAGGTACTGGTATGCCCATAAAAGGAGACTCTGGGACTGAGTCAGTTTCGAACTAGTCTTCAGAAACCCTGCCTAACGATCACCAGCTTTTATTATTACACAGCTTCTTCAACTGTCCAACTGTGAGAGAAAGCAGAAGGGATTGTTGTATTCTGAAGGTCTTCTTGCCATGGCTGCTCATTTTGGATTCTCGTCTATGGGATGTGCAACCCATCCACTGGGGAAACTCAGGTTTCTTGAAATTGTTATGTTCCCTGTCCCCCCTGCAAAGAACCTGTTTTTCTATTTTCTTCAGAAAAATGAAATAAAGCAAGCAAGCAAAAAAAAAAAATAGTTGCAACTAAAATAACTTTTATCGTGAACAGTTTATGGAAATAATGAGATTACAGAATTTCTGATCCACATAAATAAGATTTTCCATCTGGAATTAATCTGGAATTTCCAGGTATTTTAATTTGATACACTTATCTTCCAAGGTTCCCAACATGGACCTATACACTAATTCTCAGTTCCCATCCTATCACTTTGAAAGTATTAGGGGAGGAGTTTGCAGAATATTTTTCTTTTAAAATGTGGTGCTTAATCAGTGCTTGTAATTAGTGTTTTAGAACCTGATTTATTAAAATATTATTGTGAGATAGTGTCCCTCTCAGGTAAGAGTAATGTGTATCAATCTATTGTAACCATTTGCTGTAAAAAGTTCATTGTTTTCTGTCCTAGAGAAAGTATTTCTGCCCCAAAATGCCAATAATTTTTAATTGGAAACACATAAAATGGAGATGATGTTATAAATAGTGAGATCTTGGAGACATCTTATAAATTAAGGCTTGGGTTTGTTTGTTTTTTTTTTAAATAAGAATTGAGTAAGTGTGAATATATTAAAAAATATCGAAACTAAAAAAATGCCAAATAGTAAAAATGCTTCTCCAGAAGTATTACCCTTTTATTGCGTTTTATTGCCATCTTTAGTGACCTACTCTTGGATTTCTTCCTGAATGACAAAATGAATGAATGAAATGAAATGAAGAGATATTAGTTGTCCTGTAACAAAACTACGCAGTACTCCACAAGCAGCTTTTCTTCTGAGTAAGAGGGAAGTTAGGTGCAATGAAATACTCAAAGCATGATTGAGTTGCTGAAAGGGAGGTTGCTGCTTGTGGTCATCATCTCCAGTGCTTATAATAGTTGGAAGTTCTGTGGTATATTAAGCCTTGATAACTGCAATACTTTAAACAGAGCTTTAGATTAATTTGGTCTGTTGTGTTCTGTTGCTGAACCAACACAAGAAGAAGTAAAATGTTTGTGAAAGCATGTTACTTTATGAGACTTCATAGGAGAACCTACATGCAACAGAGAATACAAATGAACTTTCAAGGAAGCATTTGTGTTTTTTTACATCTAAATACCACAATGGTAGATGTGTACGCTAACCTAGGGAGGGAAGAATTGGTATTGAGTGGCAAATTTTGCCCGGTGGTGTAGTCATGGCCGAGTGAGTAAGGCGATGGACTAGAAATCAATTGAGGTCTCCCTGCTTAGGATCGAATCCTGCTGACTATGGCTTGAGCTTACAGTCTTTAAATACATGTCTCTGTGGATGGTGTCACCACCATAAATTTGGGTACTTTGACAATGGTATGATCAATACAGAGCCAGGGTTGTTGACACCAAACAGGAGACATCTCTCTCGATGGGGGAAGAGGATCTTTGCGGAGGAGATTGCAGGACTGATTGACAGTGCTTTAAACTAGGTGTGAAGGGGTAAGGGGACAATGTCATCAGGTTGCCATGTAGCAAACCATGGGAGGACACAACAGTGTGGGAACAAAGGGGGACTAGCAAGGGCTATCAGTCTGTTGCCCAGAAACATGCTGGGGACAAAGTAATGCTGTCAGGGAGTTGCAGAGATGTCCCAGACCCCCTTCAGGTAGTAGTTGACAGCAGGGAAGCATCAGGGAGACACATTAATGGAATAAAGGGGAGTTTCCCTGGGGAGACAATACGGCCAAAGGCCC
>JAOEGS010018722.1:0-12969 GCA_025447755.1 Corythornis vintsioides
GAAGGGACCTAAAAGATCATCTAGTCCAACCCCCCTGCCTGAGCAGGATCACCTAGACCAAGTCACCCAGGAACAGACCCAGGAGGGTATTTCAGCCTTTTGATAAATGTGAGGAAGATACGTCTCAGAGGAAACAAGCAAAACCATACTTCACACATATCTTCAACATAGTCTTTTTTTTTTTTTACTTAAGCTTCTTTACTTGTTTTCCATAACTGTGATATCACCTATTCCCCAGTCATCATTCAGACCATTGTTAATGAGGAAGAAAGCTCAGAAATCTCCTACTCCAAATGAGAAGATCATTCATGGGTACAATCATCTAGACCAACTCAACTAATGATGACAAAGCAGTAAGATTTAGATCTATTTCAGGCAGCTCAGATATGTTGCAGGATGGTCTTGGGACACAGGATTGCACTCTTGACTAGTGAACTGATAAAGATGCATCCAAACATTTCTTAGGAATTGAAATTCTTTTCAGAAGCTGGAAGGTTTGAAGTCATTTATATTGTTAATATTGTCTAAATTTCTAAATATGATCAAGAAGTAGAATTTTCAGTCCTGTGTGACTGTATACTTTCTAAACTTTGTGAAATGATATATTTAAATATATTCTTAACAAAGTTATTGACAAATCCAGCATATTCCCTCAATATACTTTGATTTAATTATTTTAGTGAAAATATTCCTGTCAGAAATATTCAAGTACCAGTTACGACTATATGACTTAGGCCGTTATTGGGTTATGGTAATACTTCAGAAGCATAGAATCATAGAAACATAGATTGTCTTGTGTTGGAAGGGACCTTAAAAATAATCTAGTTCCAGAACCTCTGCCATGGGCAGGGACACCTCCCACTAGACCAGGTAGCTCAAAACCCAACCTGGTCATTAATACTTCAGGGAAGAAGCATCCACAACTGCTCTGGGCAACCTGTTCCAGGTCTCACCACCCTTTATAGTAAAGAACTTTCTAATGTCTATATCTACCCTGCTCTAGTTTAAAACCATTGCCTGCTCTTCTATCACCACATTCCCTTATAAAAAAATCCCTCCCCAGTTTTCCTGTAGGTCCCCTTGAAGTAATGGGAGGCTCTAAGAAGATATCTCTAGAGCCTTCTCTTCTCCAGGATGAAAAACCCCAACTTTCTCATGCTGTACCTGTAGGAGAGGTGCTCCAGCTCTCTGATCCTCCAGCCCCCCTGTGCATTCACTTCAACAAGTCCATGTCCTTATTCTGTTGGGGGCTCCAGAGCTGGACACAGTACTCCAGGTGGGGGCCTCTCAAGAGCAGAGGAGCAGAACCACGTCCCTCAACCTGCTGGGCACTTTTATTTTGATGCAGCCCGTGATAGAGTTGGGACTTTCTGAGCTGCTCTCGCACTGATGGATCATAGAATCATAGAATCATTCAGGTTGGAAAAGACCTTTGGTATCATCAAGTCTAACCATTAGCCCTACTCTACACAGTTAACCCCTAAATCATGGCCCTCAAAACCACATCCAAACACCCCTTGAACACATCCAGGGGCAGCCTGTTCCAGTGTCTGACAACATTTTCAGTGAAAATTTTTTCCCTAATGCCCAGGCTAAACCTAACCTGTTGCAGCTTGAATCTATTCCCTCTTGTTCTATCACTAAGTATCTGTGAGAAGAGACCAGCATCAACCTCTCTGCACTGTCCTTTGAGGTAGTTGTCTCCCCTTAGCCTCCTCTTCCTCAAACTAAACAGCTCCTTCAATTGCTCTTCATAAGATTTGTTCTCCATGCCCTTCACCAGCCTTGTTGCTGCCTTTGCACTTGCTCCATCACCTGAAGATCGCTCTCGTATTGAGGTGCACAGAACTGGACACAATACTCAAGGTGTGACCTCACTTGTGTCGAGTAAAGGGGGACAATCATAGCATCATAGAATGTTTAGGGCTGGAAGGGACCTCCAAAGGTCATCTAGTCCAGCCCTCCTTCAGTGAGCAGGGACACCCTTCACCTCCCTACTTCTGCTGCTCACAGTTTGTAATACAAGTCAGGATGCCATTGGCTTTCTTGGCCACCTGGACATACTGGTGACTCAGGTTATGCCTCTTGTCAGTTAAAACCACTAGGTCCTTTTCTACCAGACAGCCTTCCAGCCACACTTCCCCCAAGCCTGTATCTGTGCATGGGGTTGTTGTGGCCCAAGTGCAGGACCTAGCACTTGGCCTTGTTGAAGCTCATCCTGTTAACATTGGCCCATTGATCCAACCTGTCCCAGTCTCTCTGCAAAGCCTCTCTATCCTCATGCAGATAAATACTCCTGCCTAATTTAGTGTCATCTGCAAACTTACTAATGATACAGTTAATGTCCTTCTCAAGGTCATCAATAAAGATGCTAAACAGAAATGGTCCCAGTATTGAGCCTTGAGGAACACCACTTGTGACTGTCCACCATCTGGATTGAACTCCATTGACCACCACTCTTTGTGCCCGTCCATCCAACCTGTGCTTGTTCCAGCAGATCAGATGCTCATCAAGGCCATGAACAGCCAGTTTTTCTATAAGAATTATATGGGAAACAGTGTTGAATTCTTTTTGAAAGTCTAGGTAGACTATATCCACAGCCTTTCCCTTACCAATAGCATTTCCCTCATCCAATAGTCAGGTCATCATATTGGGCTTTTCATAAACCAGCACATCCAAGTCTTTCTGCTCTATCCATACTTCTCTATCTATATTCTGCCCAGCCTGCATATGTACTTGGGATTGCTCCAGTCCAAATGTAGGACCTTGCTCTCAGCCTTGTTAAACTTCATGAGGTTGGCATGGGTCTGTCTCTCAAACCTGCCAAGAATCCTCTGAATGACAACCTTTCCTTCCAGTCTGTTTACTTCACCACACAGCTTGATGGCATCAGCAAACTTCCTGAGGATTCACTCAATCACACTATATTGTCAACAAAGGTGTAAAACACCACCGTTTCCAGTACTGATCCCTGAGGAACACCACTTGTTACTTGCCAACACTTGGATATCAAGACACTGATCACAATCCTTTGACTGCAACCATCCAGTTAATTCTTTATCCACCAAGTGGTCCATCCATCCAGTCTATGTCTCTCCAATGTATAGACCAGGATGCTATGCAGGACATTGTGGAAGGGTTTGCACAAGTCCACATAGATGACCTCAGTTGCTCTTCCCTTGTCCATTAATGCTGTTACTCCATTGTAAAAGGCCACTAAATTTGTCAGGCATGCCCTTGGTGAAGTCAAGTTGGTTGCTACTAATCACCTCTTCATTTTTCATGTGCCATAACAG
Organism: Corythornis vintsioides; assembly: GCA_025447755.1. Lineage (NCBI taxonomy): Eukaryota > Metazoa > Chordata > Aves > Coraciiformes > Alcedinidae > Corythornis > Corythornis vintsioides. The sequence continues at coordinate 3,297 of JAOEGS010018722.1, forward strand.
AGTCTTCAGAAGGACCTTCTCAATGATCTTGTCTGGGCAGAGAGGTGAGACTGACTGTCCTGTAGTTACCCAGGTCTTCCTTATCTCCCTTTTTGAAAATGGGAGTTGTGTTTCTTCTTTTCCAGTCAGTGGGAACTTCACCAGCCTGCCATGATTTTCCAAATATGATGAAAAGCAGGTTAGCAACTTGGTCTGTCAGTTCCCTCAGGACCTGTGGATGTATCTCATCAGATCCCATGGACCTTTATATTTTCAGGTTCTTTAGATGGTCTCAAACTTGATCTTCACTTACAGTGGACAGATCTTCCTTCTCCTCCCACTACCTGCCTTTGACATCAGCAACTTGGGCAGTGCAACTAAAGCCCTTGCTGTGAAGACTGAGGCAAAGAAATCATTGAGTACCTCAGCTGTCTCCATATCCCTCATGACTAGGTCTCCTTCTTCCTTCTGGAGAGCCTGGTCTTCCTCTGCCATCAGTGTCCTTGGCCAGATTTAATTCTATCTGTTCTTTAGCTTTCCTAACCTGACCCCTAGGTGCTGAGACAGCTTCTTTGTAGTCCTCCCAATTGACCTGTCCTTGCTTCCAGCCTCTGTAGATTTTCTTTTTGCCTTTATATAACAAAGTTTACCAATGTCCAATGATAAATGGTGAAATAAGCCGTATAGCTGACACATCATGAAACCACATGCTAGGTTGGTTGTCTGTTTAAGGAAGAGCTCAGCACATCAGTTTTATTTCCTTCATTCTTTCAGAAAAGCACTTGCGAGACTCATGGCCACGAAGTGAGCAGAATTTAATTTTTGCCTCCTTGCGTGGGGTGATACTAATTGAACAAATTGTAAAATGTATGAAAGTGGCCAAATATGCAGAAAGGGAAGTTCCCCATCATGGACTACTGCCCTTTTAAACTTCTCTCTTCAAGTAGGAATATCAGTGATTTGTGCTTTCTTCTCAGTATTGGTACTCTGATTCTTAACTTTTGTTCCCAGAATAAAACTCTGGAATCATTAATATGAAAATCAATTTGCATTAGCAACTACTGAAATCATATTCCTATTCTATTAGCATGTAATTCTGTGAATATGTCAGGAAAAAAAACCCACCTTCTTCTAGCTAATGATTTCTGTTCTGTATGCCCTTAATATAAAACTTCCAAATCTCATTAGCAGAACCAGCCATTAAAATACACAAAGTTAATAAAGCACAATGGGAAACTGCTGATATGGTTACTTAGGGGTACAAATGTGGTAACTTTTCTAATCACAGTGGAAAATTGAATACTGATGGTGTATGCCATTACCTTGACTAATATGGAAAATACCTTGGCAGATTAAATAGTATAGGAACATGATTTTTGTTCTCTGAGTCAAGGCAATCCTACAGCCTGTTGGATGACACTTAGATATTGGTACTGATCACAGTTCCACACAGGTGAGCAGCTCAGTTGTGACCTTTAGGTTCACAAAGATGAACCAGACAATCTTTTTTTTTTTTTTTTTTTTCCCCAAATATTTTTCATAAGGTCTTAGGTAACAATACTTTTTTCCACAGCCTGATTTATAATCCAGGATTTACCTGGTGATCAGGGGTCTTTACATTCTTTTCAAAAGCTGAAGGCCATGAGCAAAGCTAGGTAATCTGTTCATACAAAGAAATATCAGGCATATTAATATGTCTTTGTATTTCTTCCCATACTATTCCCTGGGTGCCAGGAAGACAGTTTGGGTAAGATTACAAAGAAATTACATGAATAGGAACTGGGGTGGAAATTAGCTCATGTAGTTAGATAACAAGAAATCAATCTTAGCACCTAAATGTCTACCTGTGAGTTTGGTATCAAAGATCACATGCCTACTGGTGGTCTCTACTAAGTGTATTGATTTCTGGGTTCTGGTGATTGTGATGGGAATATAGGCACTGAGATTCAGGTTTGCAAACCTGTGGCTCAATTCCACCATCGGTGTCCAGGCTTTCAGCCTTGTTATCCTTCACACTTTTCTGTCACAGAGCACTCACATCAGCTTTCCTCCAGTAAGAAACAGGCAGGCAGAGATGATCATGGAAACAAAGATGGCTGGAAGCACATCAGACTCTTCCAGGTCTGATAATAGATTTGATTTAAGACAATACAAGTTTGTCATCTGCTCATATTTTTGTCAGGCATACTTGTCTTCTTGAAAATCAGTGCAAGAGAAGTTTTCTACAGCACCACAGGTCATCTGCAAAATAACACAAAACCGTTCCATATAAGTGATGATTCATTGTAGCTGTATGATGTTGATGGCTCTTTGGAAATGACAAGTGTCACTGATACACAGCAGTTTACACTAAGCCTTTTGCAAACTCCAGTACAGAGTGGATAAGCCTACTGAGTGATGAGCCCATTTGCCTTTGAGATATTGCTGAACCAAGACTAATAAATAAAGCCAGAAGAGAATCTTACATCTGATCCTTCTTTATTCCAGGAAGGCAGTATGTGTGTGGCAGTAGTTCAGTTGTAATTAAACAGAAACTGACTTATTATTTCCTTCAGTGAAGTACAGAACCTCTTCTTACTAGGTTTGCTAATTAGGCAATAAGGAAGGTATCATGAAAATATAATGACTACTTCACTACTCCCTAGAGTTTCCTGAGGTGTAGGGGTAGGAGATTGCAAATACTATTAAGATATTTCACTCATTTCACTTGGGCAAGAGAAATGCTGTTTGGATGTAATGGCCCACAGTCTCAAAGGTATGGCTTATCACTCACATGGATTTTACTTGAAGTAAAGGGCTTCTGGACTTCAAAATTACCTGAAAACATTTGCTCTTAAATGTAGTAAAACAACCGATGCTTATTTTCCTAAAAGAAACTGCTTTGGTATCTAGACAAAACCAGTGAAAAACTTCTTATACTGATTAAACTGCTATTACCTTCATAATCATTAAAGAAGACTCATGCCATGTAGCAGAGTCTTGTCTTAGAATAGAGAATCAGAGAATCATTTTGGTTGGAAATTGTTAGGTTGGAAAAGACCTTTAAAGTCATTAAGTCCAACTATTAACCCAGCACAACCAAGTCCTTCACTAAACCATCTTACTAAGCACCACATCTACACATCTTTTAAATACTTCCAGGAAGGATCACTCAATCACTTCCCTGGGCAGCCTGTTGAATATACCTCATCAGATCTCCTGTCCTGCACCACATTTTGAATAGGCTTTTTTTTTTCTGATTAATGGGTTTCTGAGTAAAATGACTATATGCTTTCCCTGCTGACTGCTGAGGTAGGATTATCCTTGCCAAAGCAGCACAAAGGATGGGTAAAGTCAGTGTTATCATAAAATAGCAACATGAAATCTTCTGAGTTTACCTGTCAGGGCCCTATATTTTCATGAGAACACACCTGTGGATCTCCATTGGCTTTAAGAGTAAGTTCTGTGACCATAAGCTTTGTGGCAACTAGACACTCCAAGATTACTAAACCCATTGAGGAAGTGGTCTCAACTAAGAAACTGGTCTGTATTATGAAGCCTTGGTCTATACAGATGTTTCAAACTGTCCTGCTTGGACAGAGATTTCCCAGGTCTCTTTGTAAAATATATCCTGCACCCAGCCAGCGAAGGGAAGCCCCAGTGGATCAAAGTATGGCAGATGGCAGCTATTTTAACAGCAGAGCAGTACTGATAGGGAGTGAAAGAGGGGGGCAGGAAGCAAATGACTGAGAATTTTTCTTCCCTGAAAAGCTTAGGCGCAATTTAGCTTTGGAAATGCACTTCCTTACCCTACCCACTCCTGCCAAAAACCACCTAGAGAATACTTTCCTGTGAAAAAGGACAGATCTTCCATGGTGACAAGTAATTGAGCCCCTAGCCAGCTACAAAAACATTTCTAACTATTATGAAATGGTTTTATTTTTCTTCTTTTTCTGAATGTTTGCTTGCAGTTTGCCTTCCTCTGTGCCCTTGTATTTCTTTGAGGTTCCCATATGCTATAAATCACTGCCCTCCATCACCCATCAAACAAATGTATTATTACCTTACTTCTTAGTCCTTTCTTTTTACAAATTTTGGTTTTGTCTGTTTGTTTTTCTTTCCCTGTGTTGTGCTTTGTTTGTTTTGATAAATGAATCTATACTGCGCTCCTTCCAACAGAAGTCAACAATTGGTGTTACAAGCTCTAAGACCTTTTAAGGTTTCTCCTTTGTTGGGATTTTTCTCTTCCATGCTTTCTGTTTTTAAATATATGATGATGAGGTTATTTATTATTTACATTATTATTTGTTTTATTATTCTTCATTACTCCAACAATGGTAGATGAAGGCTGTGATGCTGGGAAGCTCCAGCATGCTCGTGGAGTTTCTATCCCTTTACCATGCATTATAAATCAGATAATGAATTACTAAAGGACCAGTTTATATTTTCCTGAACAAGTCAGACACTGGCAACTCTACTAATACTCCTAATGTTTTCTTTAAAGACCAAAATGCTGATGTAGCCAGGAAAGATTTTCAATACCTCTGCAGCATGCAAACTGCAGTGAGTGACCTCCAGGTCTTAGATAAGCGCAGCATGGCTCCTGCAGAGTCAGACAGAAGACGAAACCTCTTTGACTCATCTGCCTTCAAAACCACAAGATTCCAATTTTAATAGTTATGTTTTATTTATAGAGCAGCTGCCTACAGAGCCAACCCTGGGTATACTGGGCAGTTGGTATAAGAATCTCTTAATCTTTTTTTTTTTATTATTATTTTCAGTTCATTGGGTTTCAATCTTCCTCTGCATTCCCTCTCTTTTTTTTTTTTTTTCCACACTTTTCCAGCCCAGCATTCCCACAGCTCTTTACCTAATTTTAGGAAGAAACTCCCCTTTCAAAATGGGCTGTGCTGACTTTTAATGCAACAGTGGTTATGATAAATGATAAAAGAGAGAAGGATGGATGTCCTTTCTGAAAGCATCTGCCTTTGAAGGAAGAAACCCAGGACTCCAGTCTCCAGTGCTTGAATTGCTCTTTGGCATGCACTGAGTCTTTGGGGAAATGTAATCCATGGTATACATACATACATACATACACTTTCAGCACCAAACTGAAGTCTGTAGATGCCCTAAGCTTTTTCTCTTATCAGCAATGAAAAAATAAAATAAAATAAAAACCTGCACAGAACATTTTATTCAGTTCTAAAGTCCGATTCACTTTCTTTAAATCACTTTTCAGTTTGTTAACAGTAGAAATTATCCAGAATGGCCAAAATTCTCCCTGCGAATTTTTCTGTAGGAAGGATGAACCTGCTTCCTAGGAATCATTTCTGACAACTCAGAAATTATCAAAATACCTCTTTCAGTTAACTGTGGACAACTCAGTTTCTCATTGTACTGTGCATGAACCAAATACACATGCATCTGGTAGCTATCAGCAAAAGAAAGCAGTAAGAAAAAAAAAATAAATCTCCTGCTATATTTAGCTCTTTTTGTTCTCTAGTATTATTATTCATAAGACTTTCTTAAATGGGAAATTAATAAGAAAATAATACATTACACTCTTCCTGTCACAGAGATGTGTGAAGGGCTTGGTGGAACACCTCCAGCATTCCCCTGCAAACCTCACTATTTAGTGCACTTCATTTTAGCACCAATTCTTTCAAGAAAGTGTTGCTTCAATTAATTCAAGCCATGTAAATTTCAGCCATCCATAAAAAAAAAAAAAAAAAGTAAAAAAAGAAAAAGTATATCCTTCCAGCTATGTGGAGCCTTAAATATAACTCATAATTTACCTGTTTGGATTTTTAAAAGGAAGAAAGGTATTTTGAGGCAGAAGCTTCCTGATCTAGGCAGGTACATGAACTCAGACACTCACCTGTAAACATCATAAAGGTCTATAGTAGACAGGATGAACAATGTAACTTTTTAATGTAACAATGTAACTACCACATCTTTACCTTGTTGCAGGTAAAAAGTTAGGTAGCATCACAGAATGTGAAGAACCAAGAGAACAAATTTCCTTTCCTTGTATAGAGCTCCTGAACTGAGGTAGACTAGATGCCTCTGATTCAAAAGTAAGAGTTAAAGGATTCATGCATTTTCTGCCAAGGACTCCCAGGAGTCTTGATTTGCTCCTAAACTAGCTAATAGCTGTTTCCAGCACCTCATATGTCCCACAAGCTCAACAAAGTGAATTTCAGAAGACTGTGAGAAATGGTTTTGCTCTTTTACCAAAAGAAACACATTAAACTCAATTTAATTGCAAGTTTCCTAAATATATATATATATAGTTGCTGCTCTGATTATTTATTTTTATCCACTGATTGGCCTAAAATAAAATCTGTGAAGATTTAAACTGGAACAAATGGGGTTGCAGGCTTTCCTCTACCCAATAAGGCAAGCTGCCAGCTGGACATCTTGCCCTATAAACACTTTTGAAACTGGAACTTTTCCAAGCTGCTTGTCCAAGAACTAAGTTGAAAATAGTATCTTTTTCCCTCCTCTTTGAGATGTTCATAGAAATGGACCTAGGTAAAGGAATTTACATGATAATATATTATTTTTGACCTGTTCTGCCTCTATCTCCCAAATGTAATCTTTTCTTTACAAAACTTCTGAAAACCTCCAAGATGCCAGTTTCTGGGTAAGGCAAACTGGATTCATTTGAAAACTTGAAGTGGGGGATGATGTATTCCTCCTTTCTTCTACTCCAGTATCTTATACTCCAATATCTTATACTCTAATACACCATAACCATATCACAAAGATAAGTGAATATGAACAGCAGAATGTAAAGAACACCCAAGGACATGTTCATTCAAATGATCATTAGAGTTAAATTATCTTACTGGTCAGATAACATACAGTTCTAAAGATATTGTTGACCTGCACCAAAAGAAGGAAATATGTCTGAGTGAATGCTATGTCATTTATTACCCAGTCTCCTCTATTATTGTCTTTTCCCACTATCCCTACTGAAATATACATCAATCCATTCCAGCATCAGTGAATCTACTATGCATTGCAATATGTATCAAGTTTAATGTGGCAGGAGATCTAATTACTCACCTCCTGATGGAAGATAACATTGGAGTTGTCAGATTAATGTCAACCTGAAAGGGATACAATCACTTCTAATTTTTAATGGCTTATTTTTTTTCTAATTATCCTCCCTTGCAATGTTTGAAACTTGTAGCTCTTCATTTTCATTACTAGTAATAACAACTCTTTAGTGTTTCTCTATATGGGGAAATATATAGGGCGGTTTTTTCAACTTTCCTTAACAATTTTCAGTGACATTTCTGAATAGTTATTTCATTGGTTCTTTATATGTACACACAGAGAATGCCAAGCCCACAGTGTAATTGGACATACATGCTGCTGGTAAGCAACTCTTCTGAAAACAGTTTCCAATCTCAATGGGTAATTGGAAAAAAAAAAAAAAAAAAAAGGTCCTTTTAAGACCTCTTCAGATTACAAAACCTAAGCACAAATAGAGCTGGCACCTCTGGTCTCTTGTTTTGAAGAACTCTATGCATAAAGTGGTGTTGACAGCAACTGTTGTTGCCAGTGAATAACTTTGAACCCCAGCAAAACAGAAAAGTTATTTGTAAAAATTTGCATCTTTTAAATATTTCTTGAACCTCACTCTCTTGCCATTAGGGAAAAATCATCCAGAGTCCATTCCACACCATAGATTTTGCAAAGTTGTTGATCTGCTTCTCTGTTTTCCTGAGAGAATTTCTGATATGCAAAATTCACAAGATGTCTGGGAATTTTTTGCAATAATTTTAATTCCGTATTTTATAATTTGATTTTAACTTGTCATTGTTAAATAATATGTATAAGACTTCCAGCTGAGTTACCCTATGATTCATATACAGTTAGAACTCTGTCATCCAGAAGTTTAAAGTAAAAAGACCACAAACCACCTCATTTACAACCTGAAGATTTCTATTAATCTCTCTTCTTTTCCATAAAGGGATCAAATAATATTCAAACCATCAAGAGTGCTGTGAAGGAAAAACAAACTTTTTTTTTTTTTTTGTCTCAGGAAACAATAATTTTATACAATTATGCCATGTGTAAAGAGACAGTTTTTATAAGAAACTTCTCTGTCAGCTTACGTAAAATGAAGAGCTGTATTTTTACAATCCATGAACATTTTTAATATCTGTTTCAAACCTAATAATTATCCTATTAAAAACAGCTACTGCTTTGTTGTAGAATTTTCCTTTAAGTCACATCTATGACTTAGAAGATATATTCAGTGAAGTAAGTCTATATCAAACCTTTATTGCCATTAGATAACATGGCTAAAGGAGATAAGGTGATTACATTAATCTCTATCCAGTGACCAACCATAAACCAAAGTCTTAAACTCATAAAATTTATATTATTTATTCATGTAGATAATCCAGTAGATGATGACAGTAAATAGGAGTTAATACCTCATATGAAGAAATTTAAGTATCTTATCATAGCTGTCAGAACAGAAATTTGGAATCTAATCATGCCATTTCATTTTAACTTTTTTTTTCCCCCCCCCTCACCATTATTTTGGCATTTCCTGCAGTTAGTTTCTGTCACATCACCTGTTGTTCTTTTCAATGATACAACTGCTTTACTCCTCAGTGAAGGAACCCATATGCTTTGTAATCTGCTATTTCCTGCTATGGTTCTATCTCTTTTCTTAGAGACTCTTACACCCAGTTTCTTATTAGGCAAGATGTAAATGTTGGGGAGTATGAGCTAGATTTAGAAGTTACAGGTTTGATTCCTGAGATGCCCATCTTGACTGACAAGTTTAAAATGCTAAAAATTGACAAAAGAAGACTTGTTTTTAAATGTTTACCTAACTTCATAACAAGAAACAAATAACGACAATCTTGCCATCTGGTTCATACATTTTACAAAAAAAAAAAAACACTTTTAGAAAGGCAAAATTTATTGAGGAAAAAGATGGAAAAACATAACCCATGAGGATTAAAATTCATTCTCTGGCACCTACAGACTAAATCCAATGTGAAATAACGGTCCCTTCATTTTATATTCCAAGGGGTATTACAATATTAAGCATATGCTTACCACAGATACTCCAGTACAGCCAAGTTTACTGTTAACATACCTACAGGAAAGTTTAAATAAAACTAGACTGGGATATCTAATCAGTTTAATGGACTCACTTACATCTGTTTATTTCCATTAAAATGTTTAAATTATCTGAACTTCTTTAAGGAATGTAAACATTTGTTATCAATATAGAAAATCTACAGTCTCTTTATTAAAATCCTGTGAAGAAATTATCGTACACTGTACATTTCTGTTTGAAAAGAACTCATATTGGTTAATTCAAGAAAATAAGGTAGAATCCGATACTGGTGCCAAAGTTATTGTTACTTAATGAAATCATTATGGGTTATATTTATGATAATATTTTACAAACTTTAAAAAAAAATAAAATTGATAGTTCAAAGGATTAATACTGTCTGTTTGAGCAACGAGATCAAAACCATCTTACTGCAAAGAGGTACCAGAAATTTCAAAGGATGGTAATTAAATTTGATGAATTCATATAAAAAGGATTCAAATAATTTAAAGATGTCATGGGTTTTTCTTTTAAATTTTGTCATGTTTCAATAAAAAGAAAAAATATTGTTCATTTCAGCATATAAATATTACTGTTTCTAAAAACAAATTATTTATTTAATGC
>JAOEGS010018722.1:45220-56769 GCA_025447755.1 Corythornis vintsioides
AACCACCCAAACACATGAAAAAAAAAAACCCAAAACAAACAATACCCAAAACACCCACACAAACACCCACACAAACAAAAAAAAAAAAAAAAAAAAAAGAGTAGAAAGACTTTGTACAAAATGTGATGCTACCATGTTGGGAATACATACCTTCACCTGGAACATGCGTGATTCCAGGTTGCTTAACTCCGAACAGTAGGAACTGGGAATACCTGCATAACTATGGCAATAAATACCATTCAATGGTAAAGAGTAAGGATATTTTTCAAGTAATCTGGAAAATTTCATACTGCGTAACCTCACAAATATTCTAAAGAAGAATTGAAATATAGTTGAAGATTGCCTACTATCAAGGTAGTATTGATTCTGCTCTTTTAAAGCTCTTGTCCTGCAAGAGTAATAGTAGATTATAGTGTCAACATATTAAATTAAGACTAAATAAATTGAAAGAACAACAGATAACTTGCCCAGTGGATTTTCCTGCTTCAGGAAGCCTTCATGTCAAACATTATAAGTAGACTTTTTAAAAGAAAGATAAATCAGTCTTTTAGCAACAGCAGTAGCACTTGTAAGTGCAGACAAAATGACAATGCAAAATGCCTGACTTCAAAACATATCTGATAGATTCATAGAAAAATAGTAAAGAGTATAATCCCAAAGCTCCCTACAGGATCAGTAGAGGGTCATCCAGGTCATGACAGACACAAGCCCAACTCTAGTGTGCCGATTAGGTCCCCTGGGAAGCCTGCTGCCCACCCCCCATTAACTATAAAGGAAGACTCAGGAAATGTGCCTTGTATTTTATGGACTGAGTTGCAATCAAAAGTCAGGAAGTGTGAGTACACTTCTCAAAGAGATTCAAGCCCAAGCAGTATTTTTTTTTCCTCATTGTACAACACTGCATAACAGACATGGTTGAATTAATTCATCAGCTAAAAGAATCCAAGTATACTCCAGTTAAGTGTGAAGAGAACTGGGCTTACAGTGTTTTAGATTTGAAATTTTTTCCATATATATTTTCAAAGTAACATGAAGAGCTGTAAGAACTACTCTGATATTATCAGAGAAGTCAAATACAATGTTCATATGCTTCCTGAATTGGATAAATGCTTCTTTTTATTTTAATAAGGAGATTTATTGTAGCAGCTCATAATGAATATGAGAATTTTATCTTCATTTAACCATACAAACCAATTAGATTACTGCAATATTAGGAAATGCTTTAATATAAAATAGGCTTACTAGAGTATGAATGTGAATGACAAGCTTTCTGTTTATGACAAGCTTTCTTAGAAAAAAAGGACACTGCAATAACATCTTTTTTATGATGTCCTTTGTTCCCATAAGTCATCCACCTCAACCAAAGTACAGCAAAAATTATCTTTTCAGTGTTCAATGAGACATGTCCTTACAAACAGAATAGAGAAGTATCACATGTCCAACTTAATCAGAAAACAATTTAAAATATTATACTGAGATTTATTTTGCCTATCATTGAAGTAAATGATGAACTCTCATTTAGTTCAATAAAAAAAGAGCTGGAAAGGACAACCATACACTTGGTGTGATAGATCAGTACAACTGATCTTTCTAATTAAGCCTGCCTGCAAGGTCACAAGGACATTTTTTCCTCTTTTTCACACTTTTTCCTTAGTATGATTCCTGAATGAATAATAATAATTTCCTTAACTGCCATTTAGTATCAAATGCCCCACGTTATCCCTAGATTAATGCTGTATGAAGCAATAATAAATGTGCAAGTGATAGTACTGATATAGTCTGACTTCTCAGTCTTTCTTCTCATTCCTGTTTAACAGTGGTGTTCAAGTAAGTATCAGAGGTTCAAAGGATCCTTCTCATACATAGCATCACATAGATAAAAAAAAAAAAAAAAAGCCACCCACAAAAACCCCAAGCAAACACTAACCAACCTCAAATATGTGTAAATTTACAATTTTAAGTATCTATAAGTGCAAAACCAGCTTTAGGCAGTCTTTGTGTTCACTGAACTGATAGACAGAATAGACAGTGACAAAAGAACATGATATATTTTTATCCATAGGAAGCACACGCATTACCTGAATCCCATTGAAAATGTTGTATGGTCAGCGTTTGAATTCCCTTCCTGGTATGTCACCGGGTATGAGTCTAGCATCCAGATGTTATCCTCCATCATTGAACTTCAAGTACTGGGGGTTTGTCATGAAGACACTTCTATTATCAAACTTATTCTGCAGGGATACATTTCTGCCAGGATCCATATGACTAGGACGTAAGCACATGACATATAACATGACTCATGCATCAAAAAGCATGACTAAGATTGAGGTCTGGTATTTAGAAATGGTCCAGTCTTAGTCCAGTAGCAAAAATGTTTGGTAAGAATGAAAAACAAACCACATGGTAATTAGAGATGGGAACAGCTCCACTGTAGGACATGTGGACAAAGCACCAGAATAGTATTAATTTTTCTTGGTTCATATTTCCAGCTCTGCCACAAATTTATTTTTGGCCATGGGAAAAGTGTGATTCACTAATCATGTCAAGGCCTCTTTTATCAATATCTAAAATATAGACTATACTTTTCCCCTTCTTCCTCATTTGGAATATGCATTTAGATTCTCAAGTCTCAAAAGCAGAAACAAAGTCTTCTAGTGTTTCTAAATATCAAACTACAAAAGTCAGTGGAAATGCCAGACTGCAGCATTAAAAGTGCACAGCAAACTTCAGACTTTTTTCAGGTAGTTGAACTGCCAGTTAGAGCTTCAGTCACAGAATCACAGAATCACAGAATGTTAGGGATTGGAAAGGGACCTAGAAGATCATCTAGTCCAACCCCCCTGACAGAGCAGGATCTCTGCTCACACAGTAACAGATCCAGTTGGGTCTTGAGTGTCTCCAGAGGAGACTCCACAACCTCCATGGGGAGCCAGTTCCAGAGCTCTGTCACCCTCACTGGGAAAAATTATTTCCTTGTGTTTATCCTAAACCTCTTGTGCTCCAACTTTCTCCTATTGCCTCTTGTCCTGTCATTGCATGACATTGAGAAGAGTCTGGCTCCATCCTCCCTACACTCTCCTTTAACTTATTGATGGACATTGATGAGGTCCCCCCTCAGTCTCCTCTTCTCCAGGCTAAAGAGCCCCAGCTCTCTTAGCCTCTCAGTCTCTATGATGCCACTAGTCACAGGCCTTCAGCCAGACTCAGCTCCACTGACTACAACGCTCTGTGTTCTGTCCTTCAGCCAGTTCCCAATCCACCTTACTGCACAATCACTCAACTGTTTTCCCTTCTTTCTTGACACACACACACACTGTTTGTGGGACAGAGAATGTATCCTGTTGTGCAGGTACTCTCTAGGTTGGTTTTCATTTCTATGTCAAGCCATTTGAAGATAAAGTTGCTTTCTAGTCTGGTAGGACACAGAAACCAAACTTCATAGCAGCCTTACAACCTGATGTGCTGGTGGAATATATGGAGCTAGATTATGTTGCTAGAAGAATTATGAGGTTCAAGGAGGATTCTGTTCTGAAAGTATTAGGTGGGCCCCCAAACTGTACCCTTTAATTGGCTGTCAGTCTAGTAGAACATCATTTAAAAAAAAAAGAGATGTAAGTTTGGGTCCACAGAGACTTTGGTTTGTTCCAATCTTTCAGGCTGATTTCTAGATACTGTGGAGACACTTGCAAACTACTACATCTCTCTGCATGCTGGTTTAGTTCCATTTGCACTTTAAAAGCTGCTATATGAATAGGTAACAGTTTTCCAAGCTGAAAATGAGTGTGAACCATTCTAAAAGTTCACAGAGAGTGTAATTTTTTTCTTCCCATTCATCAAGTTTGCTAGTTCAAGTACATCACCTTGTTTATCATTCATCTGTAAAATTATATTAAAATAGCATGAAGAGTTGGAATGTAAAACTGTGCAATCCAGGAAATAAACACATGCTGTGATTTCTTCCTTGACTCAGCTTCATCAGCTGGTATTCCTTCAGGGTACAAGGCTTTGCTAAGCGGCTGCAAACAGGACACGTCTACCTACAATATAATTTGTGATATAAAACCAAGAAATATTAATGCAAAGACCACTGAAACCAATCCTCACAATTACTTTTTGCTATGCCATCCTCTCAAATTGACTCTCTCATTCCTGACAAGCAATTAGCTGGAGCTATGAATGTTGTTGATGTTTCTGCCTACCCAGGAACTGCTGGGACCCCTTCACTTTTTAGTCCTGTGGTTTCCAAGCAATGGTCTAAGTATTAGCACTATATTAGCACTAACAAATCTGTTGGATTTCCTTTAATGTATATGATTGTCTCATCAATATTCTAACACTGCTTGATCTCCTGGATGAAGGGAAATACAAGGTTTTTTTCCCTCTTAATTTCAGTATTCCCAGATGAATTTGTCCTTTCCCTTGTGACATGTGAAGGTATCACAAAGCAACACTAGAAGTGGTCTCTTTTTGTCCAGTACCCTATGAGAGTGACACTGTTTTTAATACAAACTTTTTCCTCATCCAGGGTCTGTAGATTCCTGCTGACATCCCACAAATGGCAACTTTGCCCTGTTCTGGAGGGCAGTGGATACACTGCCAGCAAGAGGAAGAGAGAGAAGATAAGCATCATGAGTTTCATCCATGCTGAGCAAAAAAGACTTCCAGATAGCACCACTTCAGGTGGTGCAAGTGAGGTAGGATTGTGGGGGACCTTGGCAGACCTTAGTATAACCGGATCACATAGTCAGAACAGGACAGTGCAAAATCAAAGCAGGGTATAACGCTGGTTTAATAGACAATATTATAGCACAATGTCCCACCAGAACAATGTCAAATCTAGTAATTCTGAATTCCAGTACTGCTTCAGAACAGAAGTATCTCTTCTGGCTTACCCTGTCGCTGTTCCAAACCATTTCTTTTTAGGTGGGAATATTCTCAGTGTTTATATCATAGAATCATAGAATGGCCTAGGTTGGAAGGGACCTTAGTGTTCATCTAGTCCAACCTCCCCGTCATCGGCAGGGACACCTCTCAACTAAATCATGCTACTCAAGGCACATGTATATGTTATATGCTGTTATAGCCCCAAGCCCACTTTGGTTTTCACTTTGTTTAATATAGGTAAAATGAAGGATCTATCTGTTTAAAAACATTATTATTAAAAATACAATAGTAATGTGTATATGCACATAATGAAACTGCTGAACCTTTAACNNNNGTGAGACCCCACCTTGAGTACTGTGTCCAGTTTTGGACACCCCAGTTCAGAAAAGATAGAGATTTGCTGGAGAGAGATATAGACTGGACATTGTTAACATTGGCATAAACAGTGAACAAAGTTAATATAAAGCTCAGGAGCTTTCTCTAAGTATCTGAGAAGATGCCCTCTAGAGGAAAGTTCTGCCATAAAAATAACATGAATCAGGTGCTGTTAGAAGTTCAGACTATTCGTGAATCTGTTCTGGTCATTTTCTAACATGTGGGAAATCATGGTTTAAGTCAACAATGATGTAATAATTTGCAATAGGGTTGCTTACAGAGGAGCTGCATCTCCTTAAGTGAGGGGCGGAATTTGGCCCTTAATTTTTAAAAATTGGCTTCAAGCTAAATAAGCTTCAGAATTAGTAACATATTTTCAGATCACCATGGCTCCTACATCAGAACAAGTTCAGTTGCCCCTGGAGGTGAGAATGTAGGAAGTAAATTAAAGCAATCCTTTGCCATTATGTTAGTGTGTACATCTAGATTAATTGTTGGTACCAGCAGGACTTTGCTGTGAGGATGCTTTCGGCAGGGCTGCAGTCCTAACTTATGGCTGTCAGAAAAGGGGTGCAATTGCACAAAAGGGGAAACACTCCTCAATAAACTTAAATTAATGCTATTTAAAATAAGGAATAGGTTGCAGGAGGGAGATGGCAGTGTTAATCAGCAAAATATAAGGCAGGGGACTGGAAACGCTCCACTAGGATCTGCTCCTGTATAGCTCAGTTTGTTTACAACAAACAAAATCTTCTCAGCTACTGTTACTGTAGCCATGGCAACAGTATTGAGGTTACATCTATCAACAAAGAGAGCAAAACAAAGATAAGGCTGGTGTTTAATAAAGATGAGCCATGATAATTATACGCCAAGCAGCAGAGGACTGCAAAACGAATAGCCTGTGCCCCCAACATATGTGATATTCCCTTTGTAGTAAGAGAAATTGGATAAACTTATGACACCAGTGTCACCATTTCCTTATTAGGTGGATGAAAGACATTTAATATATTCCCATCCTTTTAAATATTACACAGTGATGCAAATGCCTTGCCCACTTATTTATTTAATATATAAGACATCATGGTTTGGTGCAACAGTGACATTTGCAGTTGTGTTAGAGAGCATAAGTGAAAACAGGACTCCTGAGGCTCACAAGAGCAATATACCCAAGTGGAAGAAATAATATATTAAAAAGAAACAGCATTTATACTAATTGGGATATACACCAAATGTTACTGAGTTTTATCTTTGTACTTGTTTACTGTGTTGCCCTTACTTCCTTACACATCTTGCTCTTAGCTCAAAATGTCCATGTGGTCCTTCATCAAGAGGTCATGGGTGATTTTGTTTCCTGGAAATTAAATCAGCCAACAGCAGAAATCTTCAGATGCCCATCCTCCATTACATGTCTAGAGCTAAGAAGAAGAAGAAGCTGTAATGCCAAAAATGGAGATGGAAGAATGTCTGATGGGTGACCTAAAAGTCTCTGCTCTAGCTAATCACATCTGACATATTGATGGTCCCTTCTGATCTGAGAGGGAAGGACTGAAAGTGAATGATGTTAAATTAACTCTGAAGTTAAATTTTAGGAGGATGTTTTGTCATAGGCCATTAGATCATTACACAGGTGAAAAAAAACCCAAATCCCAACAACATTCAAATAATTTGAATAAAAAGGAATGAGCAGAGCTCTTTCAGACAATTTAATAGAATTACTCTAGTTACATATGGCAAAATTCAGGTTTGGCCACGTGTCCTCCAGGAAACCTTCAAGAAGGGAAAGAATTCCTATTATTCCCAGGTCATTTCTGACAACCCCAAGCATATGTTCAGGGTATAAAAAAGGTAATATGGATACAGCCACCTATACATAGAGAGTTTAATTGCTCTCTCAGCAACTGTCAACTTGCTTTAGAAGTTACAGTAACTGAGTCACTTAAGATAGATTATTTAAGATCACATGACTTCAAGTAACCAAAAGTTAGGAACTCAGTCTAGAAGTTAGTTGTCTAGTCTACCTCATTAGTAGCTACAGAGAGACCAGCATTTCAAAAAAATGATTCATCTCATCTAAAGTTAGATGCCTAAGATGAGTAATTTCTCTGAAGGTTTATAGCTGAACAGACGGAAAGACTAAATTACTGACTTAGAACTAGCAGATATCTCTTAGGTGGTTAGGCTTATGTGAGGTAAATTTCAAGTTTACCCATAACTTCTTGTAATGATTCTTTACTTTTATTTAATAATGGATTTACATTTTGGGAGTAGCTGGAGCTGTCACTTGGGATTTTTTTCTTCCTGTGAATTCTTTTCTTTTTAATCAGCAAAAACTAGATCTATATCATTAAATAAAGCAAGGCAAGTGATCTTTCTCCGATCTTAAGGTCAAATGATACAGTCTGGCTGAGTCCATCTAGAGTATTTTTCTTTGCATCTGATCTGTTTTCTGTATAGGTCAGTCATGGTTTTTAGATGTAATTCTGATTTTTTATTATTTTCCTCAGTTTAAAGTATATGATAATATGATGCTCAATTGCAGATGATGAGAGAGTTGTTACACAACATGAAACAGGATTTTTTGTTATTTGACTTTTGGTGTGGCGTGAAGACATGCAGAGGTCTCTCAGACTAGACCTTTTTTTTTAAACTCTTGGAATGTGTAGTGGTGAATGATAAACATGTCAATGTCTACCTAGTAGAAACAATCCTTCAGTATTTCTTCCTATAAATTATTTCTTAAATAGTGTTAGGTGGCTTTTCCAATAAAATTCTCAGAGTGTGTGCAAGCAATGTAAATAAATGATGCAGAATTTCAGTGTAGACATTGTCAAAGCAACTATTATAACTTCAATGACATAGCAATTTTTACTTCACTTTAGGTGTTCAGTAGGCTCCAATGAAGCTGAGAGAAAGCAAGTACTCTAGAATTTTTTAAATTATGCATATGTATCTATAGGTATGTGTTCACAGGTGAAAAATAAGAGCAGTTAGTAAGACAATGAAAAAAATATTTGAGCATTAAAAAGCATTTTAAATTAAAATGAAGACATACAATGTCTCAGAACATTATTAGACAGATAAAATGCCTTTACCTTCCAAATCTGCTTAACAAAAACCCAAATTTTCTGTCTGAAATTAGTAAATACTAAATGCTTAGAGTGGTTTCAGACATAGTTGTCCTACTCTTTGGGAACTGCGTCCAAACTATGATTGCAAATCGTGTCCAGTAAATCCTCATATGGGAGTGTAAAGACTGGTGGAATTATTCCTGTGCTTCCATCTTCTGGGTATGTGAAATATTGCGAGTCTCCAACATACAGGCCAACCAAAATGGCACAATAATGTGACAGAAAATCCCAGTTGTAGAATTCATTCTGTTCTAGGCAGAGAGCATTTCCCACTGGAGGATTTCAGAGGCACGTATTTTTCTCCATTAACTGGACAGAAGCCTATGTACTTATTTTAGGAGCATTGCTTCATTTGGCCTATAAAATTGAAGCCTCTATTGTGTGTCTGTGCCTGGCAAAATAAATCCTGCCCAATATTTTATAAAGCTCTTGTTTGTTTATAATTTTACACCTATTCTTTCAGTAAAAATGAAATCAAAACAGGGCAAGTTATGGCATATTTTATTGCAGTTTGGTCACTGCTGGGGCTGTAAGATGGACATGAATTTCCCACTGACTCTCTGCTTCTGAGTAACTTGTATCTAGTACTTCACACAGGGCAATTCAAACACATGTCCAAGATTGAACATTTTGTCACTTATTATCTTCTCTTTCATAAACTGGTAACTCCCAATTATGTCAAAACATTTTTTTGAATATATGAGCTTCTAGCCATCATACAAGGAGACATTGTTGATTTTTCATAAGACTCATACCTCTCTCCTCCAGGTGTTTCATTTTCAGTGCTCCCTAAAGCAGAGATGTTTTTTGAAAATGTAGGCAGCAAAATTCTCCCTCCATACATGCATTCCTTGAAGTAATTTGGATGGTGTCTTCAGGAAACAACTTTGCCCCCTAAGCATATACAGAAAAGAGCACAACTCATTTTAAATAGTGAGTATGAATTAAAGCACAAAACAAGCAATAAGATAAGAGTTTTGATAAGACTAAGACGTGTAGTTTAGATACTGGCCTTGACCCTGGCACATCTCATTTAATTGCTGACAGTGCTATATGCTACAAATTCTTTATCTTGGAGAAATCGTTTATTCCTCTATGCCAAAACTACATAAAAACTCAAGTATGTTCTTCTATTCATGTTAAGTGGAGAAAGATTATTAACTCTGACTACTCAATATAATAAAATATGCTATAATTGCAGTGAAAGATATTATGAAGGCTATGTGGACATGAAAGGGTTTGCTACACAGGTAGATGGGGTTTCTATGGACTGGATCCAAGCTGAAACCTTGCATGTTCACTGTGTCACTGTAGGATGACTATAACACTGTGCAGTATCCTCTTTAGGCCAACATTTCAGAAAGTCTTACCCAAAAAGTGTTAACAAGTTGTGTGACCAGATACTGGAAAGAATGGAGGAAAGCACCTCTTCAAGGTGCTGTCTGGCCCTAGAGATGCTGCTAGGTGAGGTGGCAACAGAGATAATAACAAATTATCATTGCAGCTCTTCATGTGCTGCTGCAGATGCCTCATGCTTTTGAACTGCGTCTTTCATATTTTGCTGTATAGTCTACATGTAGTCATATGTCTAAGCTGCTGTTTTAACCTGCCAGGTTAACTATACTAGATGTAACAGGAGTTTAGGTTACCTACTTGGTGTAGATACTCATATTGTTGACAAGTCTAAGGCCAGGCCGAGCCCTACCTAAGTCAAATGTGAAAGTAAATTTAAAATTTATTAGTCATCTTGATCTGCAGGATGTAAGGGTGGGATTTGGTGATGAAGGAAGAACATGACACCTGCATTATTCTGCTCCATTATTGCAATAATCCCCCTCAAACAGTACTGTGGTTCTGCAATGTTCAAGCTTAGAGTGTCCAAAATGTCCTACAGGAGATACCAATAATATTAAATATTGTTCTGTTTAAATTAATTAGACATTATTTTAAGTTTCTAGTAGGGGCTTTGGACCTTTAGAGACCATAGGTCAGGTGTCAGATTTGTATACACCTGTGAACCAAACTGACAAATCAATAGATAAGGGCAGGTGAAAGCCTTGAAAAACTAATGAAGTTATTTTCTATCTGTGTCTACCTCCTGCCCTCCTGGTAGTCCTTAGCTTGCATCCTTAGCTTGGTGTTTGGGTCAGAGAGACACCTCAAACTGCCTTACCAGATGGCCAGAAAAAAAATAAAAAAACATCTAAATGAGTAATGGAAAATTTAGGCTGAAACCAAGGATAAGTGAGATCTATTAGACTGTAGAATGATCTCTAGAGAGAAGTGGTGGAAACTGTTGCATGAGTCATTTCAAAGTGGACTGTTAAAAGTACTGGAAAATATACCTCAGGGAGTAATCCTGCATTGGATGAAAGATAATGTAAGTGATTTACACTAACAGGACTTTTCCATCTTTAATTTCGATGAATATATGATCCCTAGCAAAACAGGCTTATTTCCTCAGTTTAATATACCACAATCTGGAAGAGAATATGACAGAAGTGTTTGGGGATGTGATCTTTCATACAGCCCAGTAAATGCCAGAAATCAAGCTGCCAGCACACAATACCATTTTGTCACTGTCACTGATCCACACACTAAGACAGATGAAAGATTTGGGATCCTGTCTAGGTTTGAGAAGGGTCTTTTGCTTTTTTCCCCCATATTAAGTGCAGTCCATATGATCACTGCAAAACCTGTGCAAAAAAACCTCCAAACAAACAAACAAACAAAAAACAACAAAGAAAACCCAAAACAAATAAAAACTAACTAACAAACAAAACAGAAAATTCATTGCTATTACTTACATTTCACAATACATAGTTCCTTCTAATTCCTATGGCCCACGGTCTGTTTACTAACGTGATGATGTCTGCATTCAATGGTACTTAGACTCATTGTTTCTGCCTTAAGTGAGCACTTTCACTACCACCATATTAAAAAGACAGGAATCACCATCTGCAGGTTTTGTGGGTTTTCTTATCTTTTTTTTTTTTTTTTTTTTTTTTTTTTAAAAAAAAAAATAGGCTAAATCACTGGGGAGCCTCACTATTTTAAACAATTTATTAGACAGTCTGCCTCACTGCATTTCCCTGTAGAAGGGATTGGGCTGATTTTATAAATGATTCATTACTGTTTTCTTCTGTAGGCACCAATAGACTA
>JAOEGS010018723.1:0-10285 GCA_025447755.1 Corythornis vintsioides
GGCCAAGGCTCTGAGCAGCCTGGTCTAGTTGAGGGTGTCCCTGCTCCCTGCAGGGAGGCTGCACTAGATGACCTTTGAAGGTCTCTTCCAGCCCTAAACAATCTATTATTCTATTCTATGATTCTACTTGTGACAGGTGTACCACCCGAAGACTGGTGTTATATAAATAGCTTTGTCCAAACAAAACCTTTGAAAAAATATTTTCTTTCATGTAGCTTTAATAATATAGGTGGCAAATGAAAGAAAATATAATTCTGATTGCTATTTACACAGTTACTACAGAATTTATATCTAGTAGGTTGCTTTAATGAATATGGCTTGGCAGGAGTGATATAAATGATCATTATAAAGACAATGAATATCATTAAGACTTTTGTTCTTCTGAGCCTATTTATTTAATTATTTATGCCTTTTCTCCAGATAGCAAGGTAAGATATCTTCATTGCTTCTTCATGCAAAAATATTGGATTTATTTTCTTCCTTAGTCTTGAAGTAACTTAGTACTGAACTCCCCTGGAGTTGTCTTGCTAGAAACAGATTTAAACCATTTTCGAAAAGATGTGAGCATTAAAGTTGAAGAATAAAATAGGTTCACTAATTTGAAGGGACTGGCCATGCAATACTGGGGGTGGGGGGAAATGGGGGAGTTTTTATGAGCTCTGAAGTGTTTAATGATTTGGGTTTCTTAGGCTAGCTTGCCAGTTTTTTAGAATCTCAAACTTGGAGGCTAATCTTTTCTGCAGCAGATGCCTTCAACTGAAGCAGTTTCCTGGTTCCTCACCTTCCACTTCCACATCTCCTACTTGGCAAAGCCAAACCACACCATGTTCTGATGCTCTGTCTGTTCTGGTTTGTTTTTAAAGTCTGTGTCTATTTAGCTATAAATGTCTGTAGTTCTAATTTAGACTACAGAATTCAAGTTGGTACCTCTTGGCAAAGTAACACTACTTGGGAATAATTGTGCTACTCCTTGAACTTTGGATCTGTGAGTTAACCTTGCTTGCTAAACAGCAATTAATTTCTATCTGTACAACACTGTAGACCAATTCAGGGTGGAAAGGACCTCTGGGCATCATCTCATCCAAACACCTACTTAAAGTAAGGTCAACTGATGTCAGGTTGTATAGGGCCTTGCCCAGCTGAACTTTGTACATTTGTAAGAATGGAAATTCCCCTCTGGGTTCCTGTTCTAATTACCTTGAACCTCACTCCATTTTGGTGGTGGTGGTTGTTGTTCTGTTTGTTCCTCCCTCCAGTCCAATAAGAATTTCTTATCTCAGATTGTGTCTATTATCACTTGACTTATTACTACCTACCTCCTCCAACATTATAGTCTAGCTCTGTCTTATTTATACCCTCAGATAATGACAGGAATTACATTTCCCTCCACCACTATCTTTTAAAACTGAACAAGCTCAGTTCTCTTGCCCTCATGCATCATGTGGCAATATGATTTTCATTATGGTGATACTCTTTTTTTTTTTTAATGTATGTCAAATTAACTACTTGGGCTGCAGGATAGTCATTTGAGTGTGGTGTGTCATTTCAGTGGTGTCTCTTAATTCTGTAATTGAGATAAATGTTCACAAAAGTGGTTTTGGCATTAGATTTGAATCTAGTCTTGGCATTGACAAATATATTATAATGTTCTTTGGTACAGGCACTTACCTTAGGATTTTCCACTATTGGGCAATTGACTTTGAGTCTCTTTCTGCCTAAGCAAGTTCATGCAATAATTCTGCACTGACTTTTACCTGTGTACACAGAATTTTCATGGCTTAGTCCATTTAAAATAATGTATTTTTGTACACCAGAGCTTTGCAGCCAGCCTGTTGTCCAGCTAGTACTGTGTGCTCAGTAGTCCCTCCTAAGTGCCAGTAATAACTTAGAAGATAGTTCTGTATATTTACTAATTTAAAACAAAATTCAACCCCACGAGGAAGAAAATAACAAGACAGCTTCTCTCTTTAAGATGTGTTGCTATAGAACATCTGGTAGAGGAACATCATTAAAATTTTCTTTTTCCCCACCTGGCAGACTTTAAAGCAGAGATTTATATGTTGTATGCATCTTACATATTTAATCACTGCTGTTCTAATTAGGTATTTTTATTTCAGCATTATAACTGGTGATGATGAAGAAATATACAATACTGAAGATTGTGAACTTGCAGCAAAGAAAAGAAAAAAAGATCATTTTAGGAATAACACAGATTCACAGTGTAAGGCTGTCTTTTTAAAAAATTTATTTTGAAAGACTCTTGTAGGTTCAGCAAAAATGTATAATAGCCATTCACTTATATTAATTTGTAGCCATTTATGTATATTAATTTATAGAGTAGCCTTCTGAGTTATATTTACTTCTGACATAATAATTTGTTGCCAAAACAGAGGTGAAACATCTTAATTGAACTATGATCTAAAGATAATCTGCTGTGTGATCTTTAGATAGATATTTAAATAAATACATATTTAAAGATCTGAACTTAATTAATTTTAGAATAGTAATTTCTGAATAATAAACATCTCATACTAACCACAGTTTTGTGGCCTAGTTTTAGATCACATTCTTCTGGATGCTTATGGGAGTTTCTGCTTACCATAGCAGCTATTTAATTTTAGCTTAATTCCATTTCTGACTAGTGAAACAACTCCAGAATCAGTTCATGAATATATTTTGTAATAATACTTACAGCTTTTGGTAAAAACTTTATCAGTACTGAATTTCTTGAAGAAAAAAAAAAATCTCTTTTTTAATTAAAGTAATTAAAATATGAAAGCCATTTTGTCATTATTTTTAAAAGATCACCTGTACTTTGAACAGCAAATGTGTATGACAGCAAGTAAACATTGAAGTAGAGAACTTGCTAGAGTAGAAAAAGAAAAGGTAAGTTGATCAGCAGCTTTTTGGCATTTCTGATGCTTGGATCTGGAAATTATCTCCATTATTTGTTTATTCCCAAAATTGTAACAAAGGTGGTCTTGCAGAAAGCTGCAAGCTTCCAAAGGCTTGTCTGAGCTTGAATCTTTCTAAATACTTTAAGTGGTTATAGGTAAGAGCATGCTTTCATTTGACAACATCCTATCCTAGCCTTCTGAAAGCTGAAGGTCTGCCTGAGTGCCTTGTATAGTCTGGTATAATTTACTTCCCTGCAGTATCTGCAACTGGTTGAACCAAGTGGGTGTGGAGCCAGGAGCCTTTAATAGAAGAAAATGGCTTTGAGGGGTGGAGTGGTCAGGAATGAAAAGGTTTCTCATTTCTGTACTTTCCTGTGTGAAGTGCTAAGGAGCCTGTGGGATTGAAAAAAGATCAAGGGTTTCGTAGCAGCAATTGACTTGATGGTACACAGTCAACAAAAGTTGTGCTGTGTCTGCCAGTTGTTTGCCAACTCTGCAACTGAAAAACTGTTTTGTTCTCTGTCTTGTCTGGTGAATCATTTTATTGAGGATGTTCTTATTATATATATAAAAAATTCTTCTTTTGATTTTATTTTAGGTTTTTATCGTGAAAAGTGGATTTATGTACATAAAGAAAGCACCAAGGAGGTAAGTCCTGTATGCTGTGGGTCAGTTCCTACAATTTTTGTGCTTCTTAGTCAACAAATAGTATTAAAACCAATGCATTTGAGCTGTGTAGTCTTAGGGGTTAAATTCAACTCTTCATTGGCAGCATAGTACACCTGCATTTGGTGAGGCAAAGGCACCTAGCAAAGTGATTTTTACCTGGGTCATTGTGCAGAGATATGGGAACTTACAAGGATTGGCATACAGTTTTTCCCTACCTCTTCAAACCCATCTGTCTCTGGACTGTGCATCTTTGAACTAAAATTCAAAGTATTCACAAAATGAGAATGATGTCTCCAAATAAGGTGTCTGCTCCAGGGAGCATGGTGTGTGTAAGCATCAGTTGCATGGCAGAGTGCTTTTCTGAATAGTTTCCTTCATTTTATTTTTGTTTCTTTCCACTTAAAATGTGTTTATTCCTCTTCTCAGAGACATGGCTATTGCACTTTGGGAGAAGCTTTTAATCGCTTGGACTTTTCAAGTGCAATTCAGGACATCAGGAGGTTCAATTACGTGGTCAAAGTAAGCTCTTTATATGCATGTTTTAAAAAGCCATTTACTGATTTGCCTATTTGAACTCTTTTTGTACAAAAGAAAGAATTTTGAACTGAACAGCTTTTGATTTGTGACTGCAAATAACCTGTTCATAGTAATTTATACCCCATGAAGCAACTTGAAACTGAGTAATTTTTCCTGGATAAAATCTTGTTTGATTGCTCTATGAAAACCTATGGTGATGGCCACTATGCTCCAGGGAAACACTGGTGGTGGTTTCAGCAGTTGTTCATCAGTCTGGGTACTGAACTCTCTTTTTAAAGGCAAAACAATTCCTACATATAACAAAGTGCAATACAGCTTAAATAGACTTTACTGCATCTTAAGTATGCTTCAAATAGCAATTTCCAGAAGAATATTTTCCAAATATTCTGTTTTCCAAAACTATGTAACTTGTACTTTAGGGAGCCATATAATGTTAGGCCTTTTTTTCCTCAATGCCTAACTAACTGCTGGCTTGGAAATACCTGTTCTGGGGGATAAACTGAGTTTATGGATTTACTTTTTTTCCCAAAAGTTTCCATTTGAATAAACAGTTAATGTATTCAAATTTATAATCTCCAGGAGACAGCATAAGCCATGAGTGTGCATGTATCAATAAGACTGAACTTGTGAGATCCTTGTACTCATGCACCTTCTCAGATTGCCTTAAACTTTGCATATTAAGCTCACTGAAATTTTAATCATTAAAATCAGCAATGTGGAATTTGTTTCTTTGATTTGATTTTTAGACTGAGTGACATAACTGATATTATTATTATTATTATTAATCAAGAGTAATGTACATAGTTACTTGAATTGGCAAACTGCCAGAGACCTCTAGGTGTGCTCTAAATTATTAATCAAACTAAAAGGCTTTGAAAATGTCAAGAAAGAGGTCCTGATACCTGGTCTCAAAAACTAGAAATAGATCACTCATATTTAAGTACATCAGGAGAATCATTTCCACCTTTCATAGCGTGTAATGTTTCATCAGGGATCATGCAGAGAAGCCAGAAAGAACATTATTAAATCAGTGAAATACAGTCCTCTAGGCTCTTGCAAGTTAATTTCTTTTCTGAAAGTGTGCATTTGAAACCATCCTCGTTCTTCTGAGCTTTAATTCTTTGTCCTAGCTTTTGCAGTTAATTGCAAAATCCCAGTTAACCTCACTGAGTGGTGCAGCACAGAAGAACTACTTCAACATCTTGGACAAAATTGTACGGAAGGGTAAGACCTAAAGTTTTATAAACTTTGCTTGTTCAGATTTAGTTGCTGAGACATGTTGGGCCTTTTTGGTGTTTGGTTGCTTTGGTTTGTTTTTATTAGCTTTATTATCATTTTTACATTGTAATACAAAGCAACAGCATAATTAATTAGGGAAAGGTTTCATATTTCCCATCACAGATGCAATAAGTTGGTTTCTCTTGATTATTGAATCATTTCTGTTGAAACTGATTGGTGAAGTTAAACAACAATTAGACTCTATTCAGAAACTATTGGTTGCTATTAAATTATACTCTTTTTGGAATGTAAGAGCTTTTAGAATAGTAACATGCTTGGCTTTTGGTTTGCATGATATACTGAGATTTAAACTACAGAATTGCTTTTCTTTATTGTTTTCACCAAAAGGTATTACATTAATATTAGAAATGGTTTTTTTTCTGGTAGCCACAGTAAATGGAGGTGTAGCTTGGAACAGAAGTGATTTATAACTAGTTGTTCAGTGTTAGGTTTATTAAATGCATAGCATGAAGTCTTACATCAGATTTGCCTGTGAAATTGTTAATTATTGATCTTTCACTTATGGAACAGCATTAATTAATGTCATGGTGGGAATTATGGCAGCTATTTCTACACAAACAGTTGACTTGTAATTAATTAATCTTTTTAAAAAGTGCTGATATTATCTTGAGTAACTGAATTAACCAAAACTAGATTTGATTTATTTTGTTTTCCAGTCATGGAAGACCAATATAACCCACGATTAATCAAAGATCTTCTCCAAGATCTGAGTTCTACTCTCTGTATACTGATTAGGGGAGTGGGCAAATCTGTGTTGGTTGGGAACATCAATATTTGGATTTGCAGATTAGAAACCATTATTCTGTGGCAACAGCAACTGAAAAACCTTCAGATGAACAAGGTAAGTTATTGAGCCAGACTAAAAAAGTTTTTTGGGGAGGAGAATTATACTGAACATTGTATACTTACAAATCATAAGCCAAAGTTTCAAATACGTCTTAAGCAGTTTTACTTGTGGTTTGTTTTTCTTTGTTTTGTTTTTAGAGAAGTAACATTAAATTAATGAAATGGAATCAATTTTCTAATGTTTTAATAATTCTTCTTGTGGGCTGCTACTCTGCCTGTACTGCTGGTTTGTGGTAAGGGTGTATAGATGGTATTGTTTTTCTCATCCAAATAAATTTCAAAGTGTTTCTCTGTAAATTGTCAGATGGAAAAAATACAAATTTTTATTCCAGAGTAAATGTTCTATTACTGAAGAAATAAAAATCAAAGAGGAGTTTTAGAGGTGGATCAAGAAAACAGAAATAAAATACCAAAGTAGCAATTCTACAGTTTTATTCATTAGCACAGTTGCTTTCTGTGAAAAAGGGATAATGACTTCAGCATCTGGATTCTGATCATGCAACTCTGTTTTGTACAAAACTCATGGTTGTGTACAAAGTAAACTATGACTCTGAAATAAGAATCTTACTTGTACCTTATACTGTCAGGTTTTTGAAGTTTAAATCTTCAACTCTTTATTTCCAGCAAGTCAACAATGGTCTTACCCTCAGTGATCTCCCTCTCCACATGCTGAATAACATCTTGTACAGGTTCTCTGATGGCTGGGACATTATCACTCTGGGTCAAGTGACCCCCACTTTGTACATGCTCAGTGAAGACAGGCAGTTGTGGAAAAAACTCTGCCAATACCATTTTGCAGAAAAGCAGGTAAAACTCTATCATTTGCATAAATGTGGCCTTTTATAATGTGGTAAATGTAAATAATGAATATATATTTATTAATAATAATGAAATAATGAAAATGTATTTATATTACATATAAACTTTTTTTTTTTTTCCCCATTCCTTTAACTTTGACTAGTTTTAAATGAAGATACTAATTTTATTTCCAGTTTTGTAGACATTTGATTCCATCAGAGGAAGGTCACATTGACTGGAAGCTGATGTACTTTGCACTTCAGAAATACTACCCAGTGAAGGAGCAGTATGGGGACACCCTACATTTCTGTCGACACTGTAGTATCCTGTTTTGGAAGGTAAGAGCTTTGAAAACAGATGATCAAAACTCAGTTCAGGCAACTACTGGTCATCATCTTGTCAGCTTTCTCATGTGAAATGTGACTGGACAATTAATATCTAATTGTTAAATAATATAGATAAATATTATAAAATACACTGATCGCTGAAGTGACTTCTTGGTAAAGTATTTGTCCATGATGAAAGTGAGAAAAAGATATCATTGTGTGAAAATGCCAATTAATTATTGACTGATGCTTCCAAATGTTTTTTTTCTCTATACTAAGTCTTCTAGGCAACATTTCCTAAGGCAAGACTCCAATTTTAACATTTCTGTTGTCTTTTGTTGTTGTTATTGTCGTTGACTTTTATTTTCTCAGCTCACTCAGTAGTAGCACCTTGCAGTTATGCCAGAGATGGTCACAGAAGATGAAATACCTTTTTCTTCTTTCAATATCCAGGGCTTTATGAAAAAGAGCATAAAGTGCTTCACACTTCGTTTTAGTCTTCTTGGGGCTTATGCTGGGTTTGGTTCTCCAGCTGCTTGTGTTTTGCCCCAAGAATAAAGGACTGTTTTACTAAATGGAATATGAACCTTAGCTTCAATAAACCTGAACTCTGCTTCTTTTACTTTCCGGCTCTCCTTCCTGCTTCCTCCCTCCTGGTCTCAAAGGATTACCACCTTGCTTTGTTACTCAAGGTATTTCCTCTAGCTCCTCTCTTTTCATTGCCAACTGTTCTGTGATGCCCAAGTGAATAATGTTGATTTCTAATTGTTTGCTACTCCTTGTTTTGATTGTTTACCCACATCAGTCACAACAAAAACCCACCCCTTGGTTTGTTGTATCCCAGTTAGACGAGGTAGTGATGATTTTCCAGATCAGTTTTCCATGAGATTTGTGTTTTATTATTGCCATATTTATTCCCTATCAAGGCCATTTCAGCTGGGGACCATAATTCAGCTTCTAATGAACATAGGTATGTGGTGTCAGTGAGATCAGCCAGATCTTAAGAATTAGGTTTATCTGCACTTGAAGTTGTAAACTATTTCTGCACTCCCTGATGTATTCGCTACCTAAATCTGAAGAGTATAATGAACCTCAGTTAACTTTTTGTAATGCAGAGATACTGAAATGATTTTTTTTTTCTCCACTTGAAATGCTGTAGTCCTATATTTTTATTAAAAAAAAGTCTTTGTGAAAAGAAATTAACAAATCAGGCTGTATGTGACTTGGGAGAGTCAGGGGAGACAATTATGTTGTTTTGTGAATGAAAAAAACATGGTAGGAAGAATGTCCAGAAAAGGACTGTATCTCCAAAGTTGTTATAGCAGCTTCTTGATGTCCAGTTATGGTAAAATTTGAGGAGGAAAACAACTACATTTTCCAGTAAAGAAAAAAAAAACAACAAAAAACCCTCTGAGTGAATTCTCCTGTAAATTAAAAAAAAAAAATTCCAAATTAGCTTTAAGTAGATACCTGAAAAATCAATACATTTTCAACATGATTTATTAAATGTAATTTCAAGATAATTCTTTCTTGTAAGGTAAGGAGGAATACTTGTAATTACTGGGAAATTGTGATTCTTCTTCTCAGTCATCACTTTTTTTCCACTATAAAATTGCTGTTTCTGATGTTTTTAATAACTAAAAAGCCCTCAAACTAATCTTACTTAGATTTTTTTATTGGGCTTGGAATTCCTGAGTGAGCAGAGCTTTCAAAAGTGTTTATGATGATCTGCAGAGCAAAGTAGATAGAGTGTTAGAAATTCTATCTAAAATATTTAGGTGTATAAATAAGCAAAAAAAAAGAAGCACCTAGCTGCTTTCCCAGAATCTGTTTAATGCTGGCCACTAGGAAAGTAATTGCATACCCTTGCATGGCAGTGTGTGGAGAAGATGATAGTTCATTAGCAACTACCTTTGAGAGTGTTTTGTGCTGTGTGTAGGTCTTCCTTGCAGATGTCATCTCCAGGTGAAGGTGTTACTTACCCAGATAGGCAGTTCTACTTGGGGTGAAATCTATTGCCTGTTCCCCATCTCATTTGTTTTTCACTCTGTTAAGGATTAACAGCTGGTTCTCAGGTGATGTTAAAGCAATTATTATACAGGTCAGACAATGGGAGGTGATAGCAAATGATATTTTCATGTAGTCATCAACAGATTTAATGAAAAAATGCAGAAGATGTAGCTATAGAGTAACAATTTTCACTGAGAAAGCTGAGTAGTATTTAGGATGTTTTTCACCTTGTGCACCTTGGTGTTGTAAGGACTTTGGACAGTAATGTGCTACTTTCTGTGTGTGTCACATTACTGTCCAAACACAATTGATAACACAATCTTTGACACACTTTCCTTATATGTAAGTTTCTAAGTGAGAAAAACACTTCCCTTGCAGGTTCTTTCCTTCTATTAACTGAATTTTGTGTAGCTTTCTTTCCTATGGAAATGAAAGGAAGACTGCAGCAGTCTCATCTACTATCCATGTATTTGCTCTTACTTTCTTGTCCCACGTGGTGAATTCCTAAGCATTGGTGGAATATTAAGCCTCTTAAAACCTTGGGAGGACAGTTTCTGAGCCTTCTTCTCATTTGTACCTCCAGTGTTTTCTTCCTTTAGAGGGTTCTAAAAAGGTACAAACCTGCAGTTTTTATTTAAAGAGACATTTGAATCTTAATCACAAGAGTTCTGAGTTCAGGTTTCTGTAATGTTAAAGCAAGCACTGCAGGCTTAGTCAATTTGTAATGACAAAGCCTAGGACCTCTAGTGAAAGGATGAGGGGTAATGGGTTTAAATTAGAGAAGAGGAGATTTAGACTGGAAGTTCTTGACCTTGAGGGTGGTGGATCAGTGGCACAGGCTCCACAGGGAGGTGGTTGAGGCCCCATCCCTGGAGCTATTGCAGGTGAGGTTGGCCAAGGCTC
>JAOEGS010018723.1:13932-27614 GCA_025447755.1 Corythornis vintsioides
CCAAGGCTCTGAGCAGCCTGGGCTAGTTGAGGGTGTCCCTGCTCCCTGCAGGGGGGCTGCACTAGATGCCCTTTGGACACCTCTTCCAGCCCTAAACATTCTATGATTCTAACCTGTCTGGGTGCTATCTTCAGCATCAGGGCAATGCTTCCATGTGGGCAAAAGGTAGGAGTGAAAGAGGACAAAAAGATGTTGGAATGGGCAAGAAAAGCAAGCAAGGCAGAAAAACTTTATTGATTGGGACGTGGGTTCAGGGTGGGTGGTTTTTGTTTTTTGGTTGGTGTTTTTTTTTTAAGAAGTGTCTGCTGTCCCTCACTCTTAACAGCAAGGAGCCCATTGCCTCATTCCTTTCCCCCACCACCCCACAAGTAGTAGCTGACTTCAGGTTTTCATTAACCAGATTATTTAGGTTCAACAAAGCATTTGCCTTTTTAATTATACTTATAAAAAAATAATGACATTTCTTTTTCAAGAGCTCTCACTGTTATAGCTTGGTAGGTGGAGAGGGTTTTCTGAAATCTGAAGCTACCCTGTACTACCCCAAACTGGAAAAGCCTGTTTTATAACAGCTTAGTCTAAAACAGTTACAGAAAAACATAGTGAGTTCTTAAAAAGAGCAAGTTGCTATCAGTTTGTTTACAGTGGAGGTAGTTTATATACTTTTATGTGCTTTATTTTTTTTTTTACTTGTTGATAGAGGGAGATTGTGGATATGAAAAGGGAACTTAATTTTTTTTTCTCTCTCATTCACTTGGCAGGATACAGGACACCCCTGCACAGCCAGTGATCCAGACACCTGTCTCATGCCAGTATCTCCTCAGCATTTCATTGATCTCTTCAAATTTTGAGATGTTCAGTAACTGTTCTCCTGTGCTTATGGCCAT
Source organism: Corythornis vintsioides (assembly GCA_025447755.1). Classification (NCBI taxonomy): domain Eukaryota; kingdom Metazoa; phylum Chordata; class Aves; order Coraciiformes; family Alcedinidae; genus Corythornis; species Corythornis vintsioides. The sequence goes on from JAOEGS010018723.1 coordinate 14,817, forward strand.
TTTTTGTGGAGTCAGGCAGGATAAGTTATGCTTTTTGTGCAATATATTTAAGTGTAACATTTTGTTGTGGTTTAAACAAAAAAAGATAAGGGGGAAGAGTACCAGACAGGTTTATTTGGCATATTGTTTTTGTGCAGAGAAGAGTCGAGGAGAAGGAGACACATTAAGAACATTTCTTTGTCAGGAAATCTGCAGTGGACTTCTTTTCAAGTCCAAGAAAGACCATTTTAATCTCAATTTCAAGTTCATTCATTTAATGCATTAATAGTTGGTTAAAATTCTGGGGGGGGAGTACTGAAAATGTCATGAAAGATTTAAAACTACTTTGACAGGGACCAAATGAGGGGGTTTTTTTAATCCTCCTTTCTTTAAGCCACTCTTCTCAAAACACCTCAATATAATTTGCACTCTCTTAAAGAACAGGCCAATATTCTCTTGGACTCTTAATACATCTGTTACCAAGGTGGCATTAATCTTTGTGAGCTAGTGAATGAAATAGAGCTGTGGTTTTATCTGTTGAATCTGAGTGAAAGAAATCAACCAATCCTTGTACATACATTATACAAAAATATTTATTTTTCTGAAGGACTTTATTAAACATATAACCTATCTCAGCACATCCTGCATAACTCAAGACAAATTGGGGGCTACTGGAAAATGGTTGGTTTGTTTTCTTTTTTGATGGTAGTAGCTACAGCCTCATTTATACTGTTTGGTATATCTACAAATGCAACTGCATTAATTCATCTTCTAAGAAGAAGACATTATTGAAATTAAATGGGAATGGAGTTGCTTGTTTCTAGACTGGTACAGTTGGCAGGACATTATATTACCAACTGTGGTTGTAAACTGCCAAGTCTTTACAAGCTGCAAGTCAGTCTGAGCTGAAGCACCTTCTGCCAAGTTAGTCAGATGATAAATTCTCCAGAAGGCTCTTTTCTTCTACCCTGTAAAACAAAATTAATTGCTTGGCTTAGGAAGGTAAGGAAACATTAGGCAAGTTTTGGGTTTGTCAATGAAATGTAACAAATAGTATGTAACATACAGAAAAAATAAATCATGTACTGTATTCTGCACTTGCTTGTTCTGAATCCAGCTTTGTACAGTGTAATAAATCATGTTTTTATCTATTATTCCCAGAAGTCTCTTGTGCATAGAGATGAATCAGTTTGAATTTTATAAGATCTTTCCATAACCTGTTCTCTGTAGCAGTTGGTAGTGAAGTGAGAAGCAGACAAGCAGCCTGAGTGACACTGCTTTGCAGTAATTGGCTGTATTAGCACTTTGGGGTTTTTGTACTGTTGATACACTGCACAAGAGGAGAAAGCTTCCTCAGTTTTATTTGCTTTAATTGAAATTTTAGTCATATATCAACCTTATCCATTGAATTTGCTGATAGATGGTGTTTTGAATACAGGGGGTTTTTTTATTTATGGGGTTTGTTTGGTGTTTTTCCTTCAATTAAGGTGTCTGCTGTGGTTATGGTAATGATCAGTTGTGGAACCAGTGACACCCATTCTTAATTCCTGTTAGTTCAGAAAATTGCTGCAAGCCTCAGTTTCCCAGGCAAAACTCTGCTGTAGTTAGTAGAGCCCAATGGAGAGCTACAAGGATGCTGAAGGGACTGGAATGTCTCTCCAAGGAAAAGCACACCTGGGGCTATTTAGCCTGGAGAAAACCGAGGGGGGATTCTTATCTTCATAAAACAACTAAAAAGAGCAAGTACATGTTTTATTAAATCTCTAAATTTCAAAAGAATCCTATGTTCAGCAGTACTGTGTCTGTAGCAAGACTTCTGGGAATCTTGTGCTCTGTCCTATCAAACAATAGTTTACTTCCTCATGGGAAATGCTGCTTGACTTGTTTTCCTTTGTTTGTCCTGTCAAATGTTGGTTGCCAACTTTCTGTCCAAACGTTCAGAAAAGAAACTGTTTACAGGTGTTAAACTGGAAGGCAAGTCTGCCTACAAGTAGGTGCTCAGCAGGAAAGAAACAGCAAAGATTAAGTCTTCATGTCATCAGAAAGGATGACTTTGCATATGTGGCCACAAAACAAAAAGCTAATGATGGATAAATGCAAATAAACCAAAGCAAAGATTCATATTAATCTTGCACATAAGAAAGCTTGAGCAGAAAAAAGTTATTAATGTACAAGAGCAGAACTTGGACTCTGGATACACAAATCTCCCTTCCTTCTTCCAGCATAAACACATGCACTGTGCTACTTTCTCTGCCTCTCCAACACCAGAAGCATTGAGTGTAATGTGGTGGAGAACTGCAAGACTTCTGGACCAAGATGTTGGCCCCCAGACAAGTTGGAGGTTTCAAGGAAAGAAAAAGCACAAGAAAGGCCAGAAGACATTGCTAGGAATGGTTCTATATCAAATCTCAAATGGTTTCCTATACACCTCAAATAATTAAACCATCAAACTATGAGACATTATTTAAATTCAACTCTCTAGTTACTCTTCTCAGTACCAGGGGTAAAAGCAACTAGTAAGCAAAATAACTCATGATTATTTTCAGTGGACAAAGCAGTTCCACAAAATAGAGCTGTGTGTTTTTCTCTGCAGACAGTAATGCTTTTTCTTTTCCAGTAGCAGACTTGCCCTTGCCAATGGTGTTATTAAGCTCTCACTAGTGTTATCCAGGTCTCAATGCATAAAAATCTAAAGTGCCAACCAAGCTTTTACCAAACCATCATGGACTTTAAAAGAATAGAGTTGGTTTCTTGCATCTTTTAGTAAATACTGAAACAGAATAGGAATGTTTTCTTCCCACATACAGAGCAGGTATTTCTTTATTTAGTACCAGTCATAAGAGTTGCTAAATATAGTATGAAAAAATGTCTTCTCCTTAAGCTTTGTTTACTCTTATATTTTTAGTTTGATTTCCTATTATTTATATCCCATTTTTTAGATTGTTTTCATTCTCTTTATTCCTTCATAACTATGGATGCAGTGTTTTTTCCCCTGCTATTACACTCAGTGCACTTCTAATAAATACAACTCTTCCTTTCAGTTTATAAACTGGATTCTTTGGCTATCTGTCTGATTCTGCCTTGCATGGTACAAAGCAGTCATGCTACAAGAAGACTTGAGAGACAGCAGACATCTAATGATAAACACCTCTGCAAACTATAACCAGTTACTAAGCCTTGTAGGAAATAGATTTTCTCTTCATAGTGGTTTCATTTCTCAGATACATCAGAAACCAACTACTCAGGGAAAAAAAATAAGTCAGCAAAAACAGTTTAGATAAGCAAGAAACAGCTGAAGATGGGTGGCTGTGCTGTGCTAAGACCTACACTTTGGTCATCTGCTGTTCATGAACCTCAACAAGCATTCCCAAGAGTTTTGGGTAGAGATTAATGCCAGGCTGAATTCACCTGGGCTCTGGGAACAACTGTGCTTGTAATTTGTCAGGGTCCTCCCTTGTGTACCCAGGGTCTGGAAATGCAGGGCCCTCCACTCCCACCTGCCCAGATCTGCACTGACCCACCCAATAAGTCAGAAGCATCTCTAGCCAGTGTCACCCCCCTCACCCCCAAAATGTAACTTGCATGAATAAAACGTTCAGTTTTGGCTGGTTCACACCCCTGGCAAGTAACATTTTGCCTAAATGTTCCCTGCTCAGTCTATTTAGACAACAAAAAAGCCAGCAGACTGGAGTGCAAGAATGAGGAGCTGCCAATAAACTGCTTTCTGCAGCTGATCTGGTAACAGTGGCTGCATCCCAATTCTGTCACAGAGCAGGGTGTGCACCTTTCATCTCCTTGCAGGGCCAAAGCAAGCAGCAGCATTCCAGGTCCTCCAGTTCACATGTAGCTGGTGAAATCTTCAGGGAAAGAATGCTGCTCTGCCCAGGCTTTTGTAACAGCCAATAAATGGAAAAAAAAAAAAAAACAACATTTAAAGTAATAAATACCAATGAAGCAAAATATTTGCAGTTTGTCCAAACCAGTGAATTCTTCCTACTGGGAGAGCAAGGGGTGATGCTTAAATCCAGGTCACTGCAGCTTCTGAGGTGGAGTTAGTTTGGCCAGACATAGCTTTAGTTCCTTGGCTGCATTTTGCAGTGATGCAAGAAAATTCCATGTAAATGGAACCAAAATCACATGACAAATAACAACGTGAGACAGAAATTATCAAAGAATAAGACAGTTCAGTTCAAACTAAATCTTTATTCATATGGAAAATACTACTTTTCTTTTTGCAAATTATGCTAATAAATAAAAATACTCAACTTTGCTTAGAGTTAAGTGACTAGTTCTAGCCACATGAAGCTTTTAATTCCTGTTAAAACCACGCCAACAATCATGCAGATTGGCTACAAGAAAGCAGTAGAAACTATATTTTATTTTGTGCAATCTTATCATACAATCTTAATGCTACCTTCTTCTAAACCATTTCACATAGATTGAAATGCAATTTCCAAACAAATATTAAGGGACATACTCTACACTTATTCCACACGTGGAGCTGTGGGTAGTTTAAGCCCATAAATGTATAATGTAGTTAAGCATCTAAATGGTAAAAGAAAAGAGGACCCCATTCTGAAAATTCAGACAACTTTATAAACATAAGAGAAGAAAATCCCACATCAGTGAGTTCTCCAAAGACAAATACATTATTAAAGCATAACAATAAATTAAATTTAATAGTGTTCATCCTTAGAATGGTTATTTCTGAGGAAATATCACTTAAAGAGCACACCAAAACTTTCATCACTAGGAGTTAAACCCTAAGTTGACATATCTCAATGTCCCACTCCGAGCTCATTTTGGTTTATAACAGCCTTCAGCTCTGTGGGCATGTTCTTTACCATATATTTGAAAACAAACTGAAAAATGTTGCAGTTAAGCTGTGCATCAAACATCATCCAGGTGAGAAACAGGCACTTGACAGTGTAATGTGCAAGGCAAACCCTTTGTCACAGTAGAAATATCTTCTTCAGGAGGGAAATGAATCAGCCCAGCTTTGAGAGCAAAATATTGAGGGCTACTAGCAGATTTTTTTCTGTTCTTTTTAGGTCAGCACCAAGACCCACTAGCTCATGCCTTACAGGGTATTCCAGAAACTATAAAATGCAGCATACTTTCCCCAAGAACACTCATTCTTTCCTGTCATTAACCTCAGCACAGGTACTTGCCCAAGACAAATGCAGAGTTTACTCAGACTCAGCCATGCAACAGAAATGCTTAACCCTTTCTCTTCTCTTAGCACTTCTGAAAATATATGCCAATTTTACATATCTATTTGCCAGTTACAAGATCCTGTTTTGCAGCACGAAACACTGACTTTCTTTTGTATAAACCTAAGAACAATGTCTTTTAACGAGCTATTAATAGCAGAAGAAAAAACAAAGACCAAACCCATTTTGCTCCATTTCCCTCCAGGCACATCTCAACAGGCATCTCCAAAAAACAGCTATGCAGGAACTGGAAGCCAGAAAACTATACATGAACTGGGAGAGGAGAAAGCAAGAGTTGAGAAAGGAGTAACATGGCAGTACTAGAAGCAAGGTAGAAGCTCAGGAGGAGATTGCATGCATCCCTTTTCATCAGCACAAGCTTCTTGCTAACATAGCTCACAAGCCATCCATTATATAAAGGTGTATATGCTCTCTTGTAAAAATGCTGATTTTTCTCTGAAATGCCAGCTTGATCTTCTGGCTGTACTGGCCCTCTTGCTAGGCAGTCAACAGCTTCTCAGCTCTGTTATACCAGTTTAGCAATTAGGAGAGAAAAGGTTTACTGTTCATGTCTTATGAAGCTTTTGGTTTGATTTTTTCCCCATTAATGTTAAAGCAGCATTAATACTGCTCATATAAATCAAATGGAAACCAACTCTGGATCTGACATCAGCCATGCTGCTAATGAGAGAGAATATGCTAGAAAGAGGCACTTTTAATAGTCTTATATACATTTCAAATCTCAAGTTTAACACCTCACCTTCTTTTACCAAAACATTAAAGTATCAGTAGCTAGTAAGACAGACCTTTATAAACAAAAATGCTTCAGAAGTTGTGTGCTTGCACACACTTGCAATGGCTCAGTCACTCAGTTACCCTGAAAATGCCAGAGTGTAATCCAACCACCACTTATGGGGTAAGGGAGGAAGGAACAGCACAGGACAAAACAAAACAGTTGTTTGGAAAACAAGGGCCAGCTATCATAAAGATGAAAAAAAAAACCAACAAAACACACAAAAAATCCCCACAACAAAACAGACCCCTTCTGTAAGAAGCAACTTATCCCTAGATTCAGAACAACAGACACTGAATATCAAGATCTTCTTGTACTCACTGCTTCTTTCCAAATTTCCCATCATTTCTATTTTTGCTAAAAACTGTGCAGCTTGGCTTTGTCAAACAACATTCAATATGAAAAACAAGCAATAAACAACAACAACAAAATCAAACCAAACCAAACCCAACCAACTTTGGAAGACCCTTTTGACCTGACTATTGGTAAAAATCCTGTGATGGAAGGAATCACATCAGAATAGTATTTTCCTATTTCATACACAGTATAAACACATTGTGACAGTTGAGCATCTTGTGTGCACAAGCTGAAGCATATGCTGAGGCTAAAGATTTGGAATACAGTCTAAGTAGAAGCAACAGATCAGTATTCTTAGTTAAAAAGGGACAGCATCAAAACTAAAATTTTGAGTGACCCTCAAATAACCAGGAAAGAAACAGGACCTCGAGCCAGTGGAAGTTCCTACATAAGGCAGTCAAATTTACAACCAGTGTATACATTCACTAAGGAATTACTTTTTTTGGTAAAACCAACAATCCAACATATGCAGAGTCTGAATGTGAAATATAGGCACAAAATAGATTCTCTACTTTTTTTTTTTTTTTTTCAGTGTGGAAAACATAGCTATTTAACAATGTCATAAGAAAATTTACTATCAGGTGAGCAAAAATCTGTAACAATTGGAATAAAACAAAGTACTGTATAAAGGTGCAATATTGAGCAGATTTGATTTTGGTTTAAACAGATGAGTAAATCATGGAACCTTTCTCTTCTTACCTATGAAGTATTTCACATTACCAGTATCATTCTAGTTCTTCCCAGTTGTCAGTAAGGTTACCTTTACTCTGACGTCTGATGCTAACCAGCTTCCCAGCTGATTTGATACTCCACCTGGAACTGTTTCCTGAGCTGGCCAGGTTTGTGTATTTTGTGGAGCCTTTGGTTTCATCTTCCCAGCCTGCCCAGGCTGTATAGTCACTTAAAGTAGCTGCTGCATCACTGGCAGAGTCAGCAGCAGTGATCTGTGGTGGTTCCCATCCCTCAATCTCATCTGGTTTCCTAGATGGGACGTTCTGCTTTATCACCAAACTGTCCCAAAAGCCTGCCTTCTTTTCAGGCTTTACTTCTTCCTTTAACTTGAGGTTTGTGCTAGAAAATAACAACAAGGAGGTGATTCATTTTTTCATTTAACAATGTATATAACAGTCATTAAAAACCATTCAATTAATGTATTATTTTTTTATATGTATATATAAATGTATACAATGAATGTATTATGGTTTTTTAAGAAGGAATGGTCTTCAGTCCATGCCAGCACTTCCACTGCTGTCAACTTGAGGGAAAACACCCTCACATATGTGCAAACCTAAACACACCAGAGTCTTGCAATGGTAAACCAGAAGTGAACTTAGCATGGCCATTTCCTATTACAATAGGAAGTTACACCTCCCCTCCCAGCACTGAATTACACAGAGCTGCCTTTGGAAATGCATTAAGTATTTTAGCATGCATTAGAGCAGTTTAGATCTTTAACAACAACAACAACCACATTTAAAAAATCAACAGCAAAAAGCAAACCCAGAGGTAGGGTAGTGGAATCTGAAAATGTTTTGTCTACTACCAGCTTTAATAATCACTCACTATGCTCCTCAGTTTCACATACTCCCTGTTCTCACCTTGCCAGTTAAAACTCTAAACCAGTCACTTTACACATTAGGCCTTTATTAGGACTTTAAAGAAGCCAGTGGGTTTTTTTCATATTTTGAAAATAGCTGGTTTGTATTTCTGGCCAGAAATAATTAAATTCCCCTCATCAAACCAAGAAAAACCACCCTCTATTGCAATTTCTCTTTCAGAGATATTTGAAAGACTACTCATATTATTACATTTCTTATCTCATTGAAACCTTCAATCTGAGTTATTTCATAGATGCAGAGAGGAGTGTTTACAAAGTCAAATTTTTATGCTAAGTTTACACACAGGGTTATGTGTGTAATCAAATAATAGACCACGAGGTAAGGCCAAAACTTAAAATAGAGGTGCTTTTCACACTAATAGTAACATTAAAATAGCTTTCCACATTTGTGGTAACTTGCTTTTCACACTTCTGCTCTCTTCACTGGAGTTACTTGGTGTTTATATTCAGCATCAATTGCAAAGGATCCTGGAAGCAACTCAACATCTTAATAACACCCATGAAATGATAGAGGGACAGTAGCTGGGAAGTTAAGGGGAGTTTTATTGAACAGGCTAAAATGGAAATAGATGTATTTATATTCTTAACTGTTTATAAACATACACACACTCCCTTACATTCACATATATACACTTGCATATAGACATAATTCAAAGTAAACTGGAAATAAAATATACTACAGCAAGGCTTAGCAAAGCTATTATTGCCTAGAAAAGCTTTACACTGTTAGGTGGCACCTTTTTTTTCCTGTTCATAGCCATAAAGCCTACAACATAAAAGTGTAACAGCAAAATAGCCTGTCCTGGGCAGAGCTCTGATCTGTTCAGAGAGCAGCTCTAACTGTACTGGCAGCAGAACTGTTCCACATAAGCACCTCAGCTCCAACAGGGAAGATTTGCAGATCCTGGTACAGCTACTCCACTTAACCTTTTTAGGTGTAGAAAAGGCTTGAGAAGAGAAAGTAAAGCATGGAAAAAAAAAAAATATAGACATAATTAATTTTAAGAGGAAAAGGGAAGGGTGGGAATGGATGTTTTACTCAAAGCTGTACTCCTTTTCTACACTAAAAATATATATAATGTGGCTAAATTCCCTTTTCTTCCTGATAGACCTAAAAAGGTTATCACCAATATCCATCTTTTCTAACTCATTGGAAGCCTAACATAAACAGAAATCTGAAATGCACATAAACTTCTCTCTGTGATTTCACTCCCAGGAGGAGAACACTACTGCTTCTCAGTGTCTACCTTCACTACTTGGCTATTTTCTCTGTTCCAGTTTATATTTTAATAGCAGACAGACCAATTGGTTTTACTCACCCTTTGGATTTTGGAGACTTGCACCCTGCTAGCAACTGCTGTTCATCATCTTTATTGAACATAGATGTCACTTCCTTCCAGCCCCTGAAACCTGCACCTTGAACCTGTAAGAGAGAAAAAAACATCCTCAGAGCCCTGAGCTGCTGCCCTCCTGGCACACAGCAGGGCTGCCAGTGCTCACTCTGGGTGGCACAACTCACCAAAACTATTACTGTTGGTCCTGCAAGCAACAAGGGCAAGAGCATTGGCTCAGCAGTGAAATGTAACCCATGGCACTGGGGCACTACAGTGTGCTCTCTACATTTACTGGGACCATTTCAACAGGTAGCAGAAATTATTTTTTCAACATTAAATTCAAGGTCTGATTCACTCTCCCCTAAAGCAAAATAAATAAATACATTTTATTGGTTCCTTTTATTTTGATAGCCTGCCCAGGGAATCTAAAAGAACTTCACAGATGTGTGCCAAGCACAGAGCATGGAAGTTGCTGCTGTTCCTCACAGGGTCCAGTGAGAATGACAGAGAGTTTACAGTGTTACTTGATTACATTAAAAAAAAGCCAACAATGCATTATGAAGGGTAATAAACAATCAAAACAAAACAGCTGTCAGCACAAGCAAAGGCTAATTCATCACCCATTATTAGGCTTTGTTATCACACAGGAGTCAAGGAGCATTTCCATCTCTTGTTCTCCTGCTTCACTATGTCCTTCACCTGCACTTCTCAGCCACCTTCCCTACTTACACCTGAACCTCCTCAGCTACTCCAACTCAGGAGACATAGCACATATAATTTTTTTTTTTTTTTTTCTCCACTACAAGAGTAAGGTGAGCAGAGAAATAAGCAAACCTTAGTATTTCATTTAAACATATGCTTTCTATTTGTAATGATGTTAAAAATATATAGAGGGCTACCTTCATCTTTGCATCCCCATGGCAGACTCACCATACCCAACTCCTAGAAGACTGCTACTGCTGAAAGCATAAAACTAAACAGGATGATACCTTCAAAGAAATACCTTGATGTACAACACTCCTTGTTTTTATAGTCAGTGTCTCCAAGCAGTACTCAACATGTAATGCTTCTCTGGTGTAAGCAATGGCCTAAAAACTCAACTTTCATTTATAAAGGGTAATTCTGCTCTCAGTTTCTGTTGTTCAGTTCAATTCTGCAACAGCTTTAACATGAGGATTTTTTACTCCCATTTGTCTTCCTCTCACTGCAATGTACTTCATCCACAGCAAACCTCCTAAAAAAAAGGAAGAATCTCCAAGAAGTTAGCTGCTGAACAAAGTAGTCTATTTAAAGAAAGAAACAAGGAAAAAAAATAAGTTCTAGAAAGCACTTAGCTTTTCATATGTTAAAAAAAAAAAAAAAGAATCCATCTTCTGTTTTGCTACTCAAACTCTATAATTTCAGGCCTTTTTGGGAAGGAACCTTTGCTGCCACAGGCAAACCCACAGTTAAAAGCAGCACATAACAATTCTTACTGCCTTAATCCTTTGGGCCTTTACACTGGAAAAAAAGACACAAATACAGCTCAGTGATCAAACACACATAGGCTTCTTTTCATCCACTAATAATGTTTCACCAAAACATTGCTTCATAATAAATCTGCAAATAAAAACCAAAACACAGAATCCCTTCTAATCTTGTTACTTGTTCCAGATAGCAATTTAATACTCAGAGAATTTAAATTATATGTGCCTTAAAGAACAGCATTGATGACAGATTACTTGGAGATAAGCATTTATATAAGCAAACTCAGTGTGCAAAAAGTATATAGCTACCCATATACCTTATTTTAATCTAGTGTATCATAACTGCTTCATTGCTACAACTCCAACCTCTGCTGCATTGTTTTGGGGATCCTCCAGCCAAAAAAACCACCCCAAACCAACAAACAAATGAAATTAACAAAAGTAAACATAAAACAAACCCACAAAACAGCAACAAAAAAACACCCAAACAAACAGAAAGTCACAAACAAAACCAACACACACACAAAACAAAAACCACAAACAACAAACTATTTAATAATAAAGTCCTGTTACTGTTTAGCCACATTCTTTCCCTATAGATATTGTTAAATTTAATTTCATTAAGTGTGATTCTGATTTAGAGTTATCTATAGTCCTTAGGGGAAATGTACTCTAAACCTCTAAGACATACTTTTACCACTTAATTGGGGTTTCCAAAAGAAACTCTGCCAGGATAATCTACATAAGAATATCAATATCCAACATATTTTGCTAGCAAACTCATTGCACAAAGCCTGCTGCACTGCACATTGAATGGAGTAGGCTGAAAGAAACCCCTTAAGTACAAGAGTAAAAGCAGAACCTCATTTAACACTCCTCTTCTACACCTCCCTGCACCAGGGCTGATGTTTAGAAGCATCTTTTCACTCAGCTGAGGAGCTAACAGCTCACTCTTGATCATCTGCTAAGTGGTGCCATACTTAAGAATGGAAACCTTACTGAAGTAAGGAGGTCAAATATTTATTTTGCACTTCCAGAAGCTTTTTTCCAACTCCTGAGCTGGTTAAGACAATCTTTCAGGTCAAGGGAAGTTCTTCCCCCCCTCTGCTCTGTGCTGGTGAGGCCCCATCTGGAATGCTGTGTCCAGTTCTGGGTACCCCAGTTCAAGAAGGACAGAGAACTACTGGAGAGAGTCCAGAGCAGGGACTCCCCTCAATGTTTGTCTTCCAGCTATCAAAGCATTTGAGGTCAGAGGGAATTTCTCCACTATCTGCTGGTGTGCAGACACAGCTACTTATTCTGTGGCACACGTGGACTGAAGCTGCAGGATCTGGCCCTACCAGCCCAATGGATTTGAGCCATTTGGCTCAAGATCTCTCATTTTATTATTCAAATGATTCATTTTGTTTCTCAAAACTCTCTTTTCAAAAGCCAGCCTAACTACAAGTGTAGATAAAGTCTCCTCTGTACTTTTAACTCAGAAGCTAGGTGAGACTCCCAAGATTAGCTTTGCAGAGGCCAAAGGTCCAGGAGCAGTGTGAAAAGGGCTTCCAGGTTGCTGCATTTCTACAGCACCACTAGAGGGTTCACAGTTCCTCACCTGGAATTAGCTGCAGGCTTCTGAAGCAGCTGTACCTGCCTTTCAGGACAGCCAAGGAGGGAACTGGAAGACACAGTAGTTAGTTAGCCTGTCCTACTGCTCAGTGAGCAGCTTCCCCTGGGAGCAGAAACTCAAACCACTTTCCAACCTCCATCTTCAGCCAGAAAAACCAGCTCCTACTTTTGCACCTCCAAACCTGGGCAGGGATATCCTTCATCCACTGACTCTTCCTCAACAGCTTTGCTGTTCTTCACCAGACTGCTTTAACACTGAGACTGTTTCATTAGCACATGTCATCAATAAAAAGGCCACAAATAATTCATCAGCCTTTTATGAACATATTAAAGGTCTTGGAACTTGTGGAATATAGTTATATTGGCAGCTTCTAAAATGACAGAACAACCAAATTAAATAGCAGAAGTGTTTTTTTATATATAT
>JAOEGS010018724.1:0-18159 GCA_025447755.1 Corythornis vintsioides
TAAATAACAATTATTAACAAATAATACTTTATTTTGACCTGGCTTATACCCTCTTAATTTGCATCAGAATTCTTGCCAGTGTACACTTATTAATGTAAAACTAATTCAGCGATTTTTTTTTTCACAAGTTTAGCTGAAATATTTTTAGCTGATTTAAATTAAAACAGTGATGCTTATTATCTAGGAAGTCACAAATTTCCAAGCTAGCAAGTTACCTGTCACAAAGAGACACTGACTCTAGGTGGCATAAATTGATGGGCTGGAATCTTGTTTTCTTATCCAGTTCTGTGTCTGGAAATATTAGACATTTGAATACTTGGATTAGAGTCTTTTACTAGTTTGTGTACAGATGGATGAAAGTATAACTTACAGAAATCAAGTGAAAAATTAGTTTGCTTTGGGATTCAGTTTTTCTTGGTTTTGCCAACTGAATTATTCATCATAAACAATTTGTGGAACTTATGATAGGAGTGGTCTGTAGAAAAACTTACAGTAGTGATTTAATTATTTTTTTGCTTACATTTTCAGTCACAACCCTCTCTCTTTTTTCCATGTTTGCCCGAGTCTTTCAATGAACAGGACTGTAGCTTTATCTCTTTGATGTATGTCCCTTTTGATTAGGAGATCATCAATTATTTAGATTGTTCCAAACCTTGCAGCCTAATACTTTGAACATAAGACTGTAAGTAGAGCATTTTGAAGATCAGTGTTTAAAAATAGGTCATGTTTTTCAAGAGACCAGCCAATTCAGTGCTTGAAAATCTGGAAAAAAAACCCCTCCTCATTAACATTCAGTATTTATTAAGCTAACACGGACTTGTTTTTAAAACATTAGCCATATTATTTTCTGTATTTAGATAAGTCATGTAGTTTATGCATAACATTTAATGCCAGTTGTATTATTAACAGAATCTGTTAAAAACCAAGTACAAAGGTATATAGGTCATTTTGCTGAAGAAAAATCGAGTGTTTTCCTAACTTCCTTTCATACAATTTGGGAACCTTTTAAAATTATCAGTGTTATTTTGCTGTGATAATTATTTGGTGCTTGTTCTTTATTATTCTTCTTAATAGTAATAATAATATTTTGCATTTCTGAAGCACTTTTCATCTACCGACCTCGGTTCTTACTGCAAACAGCTAATTAGACTTCAAAACACAGTAAGTGGTGTTATACCCACTTTTCTGCAGGGCAGTACTGGAGGCCAAACCATGCTGCCTCTCAGTAGGCAGTCCAGGATGCTTAAGAGGATGAGTATGAACCCCCATGAATATGCATTGTGCATTAATATGCCATGAGGGAAGTTTTCTGACTTCTTCCAATTAATTAGCTCTTGGCCTGATAAATGAAAAGAACAGAAATTTCAAATTGTCCCTGCAACTGCACGCTGAAAAGTTTTCATTGTGGCAGTGACAGCCATGGCAACAGCAAAGCTTTTCACCTTGGCTTCATATGCCAGAGAGAAGATAAAACAAACTACTTAAGTATATTTCTGGATTAAAGTCTACTTTCCATCCTGACTCACTTAAATAGTGACAATTCACTTTCTTTCAACTTTGCTTTTCTAGTATTGTTTTTGTTTTCCAAATGAGTGCAGTCCAAGTGCTTCCAAAGATGACTGGGCTGAAAATGTAGCTCCTGATACTCCACCAGTTTTGGTGGCTCTCCAAGCACTGTGGTGTTTTATGTTAGGTATGGTTATTTGTTATGTGAAGATAGATCAGCAGTTTTAATTCCACATCAGTCCTGATACAGGAGCCTTAGCAAGGTTGTTGGTGACACAAAAGTGGGAGCAGTGTCAAACATATCAGAGGCTTGTGCTGGTTTGCAGAGTGGAGAAAGGAGGTGGCAGGAGCCTCGTGCAGTGCCAGGTCCTGCACCTGCAGAGGAACAACCACTACAGCTTGGAGGCCAACCAGCTTGAAAGCAGGGTTGCAGAAAAAGACCTGGGAGTCCTGGTGGACACCAAATTGACCATGAGCCAGCAAAGGCACTGAATGGTATCCATTGAGCAGGGGGGTTGCATGAAAATGATGAAAATGACCTTTGGAGATCCCTTACCACATCCATCAAATCTGTAATTCTTTGGTTCTGTGGAGTAAAAAGCTGAATTTCCTAAGATTCTAGCTCAGGGTTGCTTGGGATTTCCTCTCTGCTACTAATTTTACCTTGGTTGCCATGGAACTAAAGGCAGAGAAGCAGAAGAAATCAAGTAATGAAGCCTACTAGTAGTTTCTCAAGGGAACAAGGATCTGAATAAGGTAAATTGATAATAAATAAAACAAAAACTGTTGCTCACTTCATTGAATGCTTGAGAAAATAACAGAAGTATGTCTTTGAATGCAAAACTGGCTGGATTGGTATTTTGCATCTATTTTGAATATCTGTAATCTCTCCCTATTATCCTAGATTTATTACTAGTATCATTTTTACACAATACCAGATTAATGTTTTTTGAAATTTGTTGTGTGCACAGAGGATATTAACAAGATCAGTGAAACTATCCACCATTTAGATCTTGCTTTAAGAGCAAATTATACTTCACAGGTGAATTTCCTTGACATTTTGCTTATGTTTTAAAAAGGAAGTGTTCACTGTTCAGAAATATTTTTTTCCTAGAGACTAGGCAGAAGACCATTGTGAAATGAAGAATATTAACATGGCCAGCCCAGATTGTCAAGTTTATTTTACCTAATGTTTAGTACAAGAAAAAGAATAGAAAAAAAAAGTGGTTTCTCTGAACACATGCAGTGTTCCTTGTACCTTCAGATTCCGTGTTAAGAAATAGAATATTATTCAGGGAAATGGGGTGAGGTGTGTTTTTTTTAAAATAAATTATTTGCACTGCTTCTCTTCAAAGACAATAAATATTCACTTGAGGCAGTCCAGGTGAAAGAGGACTACTTAAGGCTCCAAGGGTGACCATTAAGAACCAGAGTCACTGGAAATTACATGAAACATCACATGCAGATTATACACTGTGGAAACCAAACTTCCTCTGATTTGTTATGGACTGACATGAAATTTGAGTGAAAATAATTCATTTTATAACACTAGAAAGAATGGATCATCCCAAGAGAACATATCCTAGTTCCTCAAGCTACAACTTAGCTGTAGCCCCTTATGTGACCTATTTCTGTGATTTAGCTGGGAGAGCTGAGCAGCTGCAGACCCTCTGATTGATCTAAATTTTATCAAGTAAAGCTGTTCAGTGTGTAGGGATTGATGTTTATCTGCTATTCCTACACTGCAGTATTTGCCCCAGAGGTAATTCTGATGGAATAAGGGCAATAGCAGCAAGTGATATCACCTGCTGAAAGAACAAGCTGTGAGCAATAGAAATGATCAGAGAGTTTTGTTTAAAAATCTTTTTCATGCTTGTCATGTTCATGTAACAGATGTCTGCTATCAGAACTTCTTTCCAATATCCAGCAATACTGAAAACACAAAAATACACTTCTGTGTATTTTGAGTTTTAAAAATTTTTGAAAAGCATTTGGCATGTATTCAGGTTTTGGCAAGCAAAAGTTTGGGGTTTTTTTTTCTATTTATTTACCATTATGGCAATACCTGTGACTTTCCTGTCTCAGGGACTAAGATGATTAACATGTATAATTTTGCTGTCTTAAAGTAGTTACCACATATTACTTAACCATAAAATATACTGGGTGTTTGGAGGGCAACACCACTACATTGGTTCATTCAGATTTTGACACTAGTATTGCCCTTTTCTAAGGCACCTTGCTTGAAAGCTTTTCCAGCCATTGACAGTCATCTGACCCAATATATACTTCCACTTAAATTTTTTGTATAAGCTTAACACCTTCCTTGGGCCTTTGATCATGTGTCAGCCTTCAAATATGTCTTCTTGTGCTGAAAAAATACACAAAATACTTGATCTCCTTCAAACTGAGAACCCCAAAATAAACAGCAGAAATAAATGTTTTATATGACAGCCTGTCTCCTACAGAAAACAGAGCTGTGAATTACATAGACAGATGGCTGCTGCAGGCAAAGCATATTCTCAATGTGTGATAAGTCTGATTTTTTTTCATGAATATTATTTTTTTTCCTTAAATTGCTGTTATGTAAAAATTATTGTTAAGATTGAACAATGGGATATCTATTTCATCATCACTGCTGAATGGAAGAACATCATTTTCTTGAGACTCCTGACTGGCAAAGCTCTCCTGAGAGGCAGGCAAGGCTGGCTTGTGCTCAAAAACCATCTTTGTTTTGGAAGTGACACCCAGATTATTAATTATAGAGCCAACCACCTTTGACAGTTCTAGCTGCACTTCTTCCATTAACTATACATGCTTATTATTAGAGTTCATACATGTGACACTTAAAAGCCTGTTTATCCTTCCCTGAAATGCAGAATTCTCACTGCTTGCTGTAATCAATACATCCCAACAAGAGTCACACTTCTGAACTGATGGTATTTTAAGGCATGATATTTTATGTTCTTTGTCCTTTTCCCTTTACCTAGGTCTCCTCTCTCACTGCTAAACATTTTCCATTCACCAAACTTAACCACTGACAGCATCTAATTAGCACATACACTACATTTTATACACTTGCAACTAATAAGGTAATGGTTGAGAAATATAGACAATTTAAATAAAAAGTATATTGTGAAAAAGTTGAACTACTTAGGTCACTGTGGTCTGTAACCCTGAATGCACGAAAACCTACATTTTTATTTTCCTGTAGAGAGCTTGCTCTTCTGTTTGGGCCCCCAAACTTAGGACACAAGTTGCATTATCCCACACTGCTTGCTTAGAAAGTAGGACTCAGTGGACTGTTTGCCCTTCTTATTTTTCTGTTCTTAATAGTCCCCTTGGCACTCAGTTTGAAAAAGCCATGTCTGCTTCTCTAGCTTAGGGGAACTGTCAGACCTGCCAGACTGCTGAGCCTCTTCCCTTTAGCCACCCAGGCCAGGTCATAGATTAAAAAATAACAAAGAAAAAACCAAATATTTGGGGAAACGACGCTGAGGCTTCGTCCCAGCAAAGAGCAATCCTGAGACAGGTCTGAGTGAGAAGCCAGGAACAAATGGGTCAGAGAAAGTAGCATAAAACAGAACTGCTCTTAAATTCATGGTGTTGAACATAATTAATGACCATGGTCAAGCAAGGTCAATGTTCAGCACAGTTCAGTAGCCTGAGGTGAAAAGTCACCGATGACAGTAACTGATGCTGTCTAGGAGTCTTACCTGTGAGGGAAAGGACCTGTCACTGACTCTTTCAAATGTGATTTAATTTGTTAATAATGCTCTCCCTTATTCTTCTGGGATATTCCTTTTTTTCCTTCTGCTTGTATGTTGTTGTTGCATGAACCAGTTAATCATCAAGAATTTATCTGATTTCAGTAGTGGGATTTTGATCAGTGCTAGGATTTAAGTTTTAATTCATGACTTTTCAACTCAGAACGAGCTGTACCAGTCTCAGGAGAGTTTGTTATAATATTCAAGCTGCTTTAGGAATCCTATCTTACCTGTAATCTTTCACAAAGATAAAGGTCCTATCCTTTGAATACTACTTAGCAACTTCATTGATCTTCTATCATGCAGGGATTTTTTGTATATAATATGTACATAGCAGCATTGTATACATGCACTGAAATCAAGTCTGCCCAGTATTACCTTTGTCAATCTGCTGTTAAGATTAATTCCTTTCCTTACCATTTTTTTTTTCTCTTTTATTGTTAAGATTCTGGATCAGGAGAAATACAGTGTCTTCCCAGTTGTCAGTACATATCTGTAGGCTTCATTGCTCAAGGACAAAAGCAGTCAGGAGCATTAGAGTGAGAATTAAGAATATAGACAAAGAGCAACAGTGGTGCTGGTTGGTTATGGCAACCAGCAAAGGTGAATGAATGAGATCTAAAACTCATGAATTCTTACATTTAGTAAAGTACGTGTGTGTTAGTTTATGATTTAGGTTTCTTGATAGGCTTAACTCTTAGAAAGCAAGATTAATATTCTGCCCATGTGTGCAGTACTCTTTGCAGTGGCATATAATCATATATCAGTTTCTGAAGTGCTGTCACAACCAAAATAGTGCTGATTTTTTACATTGATTTCTTTTGGGGGTTTGCATTCACTTCTTTTTCTGTCATGGCTTACTCTTTAATTTTGTATTATTTACTTTGCAGCCTTTGAGGGTGGGCTTTGGTGGCCTGTATATACTCTAAAATTCTCTAATTGTCTAAAATTCACACTTCATGTGTAGGTTATGCAATAGATGCACAGCTGCTATTTAAAAAAAAAAAAAATTAAAAAATGTCATTATTTCTTTGACATTTCCTTCAGTTCTGTCCTTTTCATGATGTAGAATAAGGTCCACTTGTATTTCTTAAACACAGCAGTGGCAGGTGTTTTGCTAAAAAAGGTACAGGAACTGTGAGTTGGCCACACCAAAGCACGATGTTACTCATCAGCCTGCCTTTTGTACTGGGCTACCTTTTCTTTCTCTTTACAGCCTAGCACACCAGGATGGTTTCCATCAGTACCTACAGTAGTTCCTGCTGGTGAGACTGTAAGTGTGGTGGTGGTTCAGCTTCTCAGCATCTACAGTTGTCCTAAAATCTTTATGACACAAGTGGGGATTACTACAGCTGCACTGTCCAGGTGTCCTAGTCCAAAATGTTGGGAGTAGACTCTCCAGATTTTGTCTGAAGCTAGGGAGATTATTTAATATACCAGAGAGACTCCAGTGTGTGACTCCCTAGCACAGCTAATCCTCTCTGGGAGTGCAGATCTGAAAGAAGGTGGAATTTTACACACACCTCTCTTAGTAGCTTTTTTCCGTGGAGTAGTGTTTGTGGCTCACTGCTCAGTGTGCTGCTGCTTTCAATCTCCTGTGAAAGGGCACTGGAGAGAGTGCAGGCAGCTGATGCAGGGCTGGGGGTTGTACTTCAGAAGCAGATGCCAACCACTTCAAAGTCAGGCACCTCCATGCCAGGTCTCACACTGTGCCCGTGTCCTTTTGCATAACACCCCTTTACATTTTTAATCTGAGACACGTGGAAAGGAAATACTGAAAGGCAGTACTTGAGTCATCTCTTTCATCTGCTGTGTGTTGCAGGAAGGCCTCTCAAGCTGAATGCCTGAGCTCTGTCATTTCCACATTGCTCAGAACATGGTGTGAAAGCTTCACTTCCACACAGATTGTGCTGTTAGGTACCCACACAGGCAGTTTATAGCCCGTGTCCAGCTACTGGCTGGATCATGTCCTGTCATCAGCCCTGTCTCCATTTCAGCTGACTTGCAAAAGGGACACCTGAAAGAAAAAGAAAAAGAAGAAAAAGTCTTGAACATGAAGGTGATAAAGTCAAAGGGACTATTTTGGTTTTTAATCTGATTTACAAATCACACCAAGACTGCCTGTACTACTAATACAAACTTTTTCTCACCAAAATTCAGATTATTTTTTTATTTTTAATGGAATGACAAGTATATATCTTACTTAAAAAAAAAAAAAACAACAAAAAACTAAAACCCAACAATCCCGTGAGTTTTAATATAGAGAAGATAAACTCAGGCTATTTTGAATATTAACTGTCCCATCAAACTAAAATGCAGTCTTTTTGTTATCCTTTGAACTAAATTAGTTTTCAAAGACTAACGCTTTCAAGTTTTATTTCCATAAAGTTAGGATTTTATATTTCCTTCAAAACAGTGCAAAATGGGAGAAAATTCCAGCTATTTTAAGACTGAAAATGTGTTCCCAGTGCTGACTTGTATCCATTGAAATACATGTGCTAGGAAAACATTATACAATTTAGCAGCTGAAGATGTTTCCTTACCAAAGACAGATCTAGTAAGATTTTAAAGGATGTGAGGCTAAATTCAGATAATGTTTATGTACTGAGGGTATTAAGTCTTTGTGAGCAGCAATCTCTGGCAATAACAACAGCTTCTTTGGATGGAAAATGACAAGACAGAGGTTGCTTCATGGTGCAGTGAAGGGAGGGTGCTTCAGTGCCTGGTGTTTCACACACTGTTTCACAGTTTTCATGTAGAGTTTATATATATTATATTATTTTGTATATAAAATATATAGAATGTATTTTCTAGAAATTTAAACAAAACAAAACACAACAAAAAAAGCCAAAAAACACAAACAAAAACCACAAACAGTCAAAACATTTATATATTTGAGACTTGCTACCAAAGTTAGTGGGCACTGCCATTGCAATGCATCACTAGCAAACTATTCTACATGTTATATAGTTTTCTCAGTAACTGAAATATTGTTTCAGTAACTCTTAAATATTAAAAGGTTAATTAACACCCAGTGCTCTTCACAGAATGGTATTGAGAGAGTTCTGGCAAAACCAATAAAGATAATCTAGTATTTACAGACAGAGAAGTTTAGTGATTTGTCTCAGACCTTAAAAATAATTCTCCAACATCTTAGCTGCATCACACAGGATAAAGTTTTTTGCTTTAGAGTCACACTACATGTTTCCCTATTACTGTGCCCAAGTTGGTTTTGAGATCCTGATTGCTGCCCAGGTAAAAATGTCACTACCTGGCTAAGGAGGGTACAGTTTTAGTGTCTACCTGATATACTATCTACCCAGATTTGTACAGATAGATCTCTTTTGCCCTGGGTGATCATCCTCTGAAGATGAAGTTCTAAAATTAAACTGATGTAGCCTTAGCTACAGAACTCTTAAGTCCTTTATTTCACAGCACAAAGTGAGTACCTTTTTTTTTTCCCCTCTGCAGCATTGTGGGATGCTTGGACTGAGTCATTTCTTTGATGTGTAAATGCACCTTAAGAAGGACATTAAATATTTCAAGTAATTGGTATGAACATGAAATCTCTCATTAATGTCTGCTAGACAGCTGCAAAGTGCAGATAAGAAAATGCATGTACTAGTAGAAGAAAATATTCAAAAATTCTTGAGGGAAGCTTTCTGTCTAGAAATGCCCCTCTTCTTTTGCCCTTCTAGTCTGTATCTGTGCAGCTTCTGCCTACTGCAAAAAATTCTGGTGAAGTGGAAAAAGAAAGCACTGTGTGTGTTAATCTCCTTGCTTCAAAGGCTTTTCCTTACAGTGACGTGACATTCAGGATCTAGGGTGCACACCAAAATGATTTTCCCACCTACTTGCAGAATGGAATTTGGATGGTGCTTATTTAAAACACTTTAATTTGTCACATGTTTGAGTTTGAAATGCATTTTCAATAACACCAATGAAGTCCATTCTGAAACTGATGTGACTGTCTAAAGTGAAATGACAACAGTAACTAACATTCCACTTCATGGTTAATTAAAATAGATTTTGTACTAAGAAACACAAACTTCATATCTAGAACTAGTTAATTAGTCTTTCCAAAGCTACTTTTATGAGGTCTGATACTTCTCACAAGTTTAAAATCTGACTTTTAGAGTAATATAGATGTGAAGAAATCATCTGGACTGTTCCTAGGAAAGGAGAAAGTTTACTTCTCCACTCATACTTCTGGCAGTTTCTGAGTAAGTCTGAATATATAAAGTCACCCTTCCTGAAACTGAGCAAGTTGTCATTGGGAATTACAGCAGAGCCTTGGAAGGGAAAGGAATTTCATAAGAGGATGATTTTCAGCATTCATTGTGATTACTTACTGCATGGAGAAGGGCAGTCAAGTGTATGCTGCCAGTATAACCATATTGCATAATCTAGTGGGGAGACAAGAGATGAAGGCTGGAAACAGAAATTGAGTCCTTCAGAGATCTGGATGTTTTCCAGCCACATGACAGAATAGAGTTACTTTAGTGAAACTCTGATCTTCTCTTAGTGGTACTCTGAAAGCAGGGTAGTGTGATGTCCTGTGTAGTGCAGCATCCCAAGGAACAAGAGCAGCTCTCCCTATTGACCTCAGTTGTGACCTGCCCTAAGCATTAACCATTAATTCTCTTACATATTCTCTTAAAAACATGCAGATTTCTCTGAAGATTACCTTCTTTCATGTAGATTTAGCACTGATGACAGAACACCAGTTAGTAGTTTTGCTGAGTGAAGCTTTATGTCTACAGACAGGGATTAAGACAAATTTTTCTCCTACAGTGGTCTGCAAGCAAACCAAAACCAGGAGGGAGAAGGAACTTTTGCTGTAGGTAACAGGTTTTTCACCATAGCACAGTGCCTAGTAAGAAGTACAATCATAAATGATGATGAGATTGTAAATTAGATATTTGATGCCTGTCTTGTCTTCCTCAATCCAGGAATAAGGAAGTGATAAAAATCCCTGGTTTAGCCATTAGTATTAACTATCCACATGTTTCAAGTTTACTGAAGCACATAACAAAATTAAGTTTAACTCAGAACATTTTTTCTCTTCCTGCATTAGTTTAACTATTTTTCCTCCTTTTTAGATTTAATGACAAGATCATAAATCCATAGACTTATTAGATTTTTCCAGTCAGTCTAACAAAATATATCACCTCCTCCTACAAAATCTGCTTTTCTTTGGTCATAAAAACACTAAAGCTGGAACAACACTAATATTGTGTATCTTTTAGGAGGCTTCTTCTGTGATGCAATTTAACAAGGGAAACTATTTGTAGCTGTTTCATTAAAAACCTGGGGTTTATATTCAGCTCTGCCTAAAATATCCTTATATAACCTCATGAGTAAAATATATGCTATATATCTATTCCTGAACAATAGCACTAAGAGGCCTTGATGCTAAGGAGTGTGAATGTTCAGAAATATTACCACACATAAGTGGGAAATCTGGGACTGTACAGCTCAGTGAATATTACTCCGAGCTATAAATAGCTTTTGGGAAAGGTATCAAATGCAATTTGAAAATACCCAAATACACATAATTCATAACCCTATTGTCTTGCAGTAGCAAGTATTTTTGAGCTTTTCAGAGCCTGATCTAACTTTTGTGCCAGGTACTGCAATATGGGCTGCTTATTTTCAAAGAAAATAGTTAAGCAAATTCAGAAATACCTGTACACAGAGAAATAATCTAAGCTAGCCTTTTGATCTGGTAAACAAAAAGAGCAGCATTCACTGAGGAGAATCAGAATTATCAGTGCCTACATTAAGGAGCAAGATTAAACATTTTAAATACAACTGTAGTTAGCCATTAGGCTCCCTGATGGTGTAGTAAATTCCCCTCTCTGTGCAACTTTCAGTTCAAAACTAGATAGATTTCTCCAAATACACACCAGGGCAGGTCATTTTCCTTTGTATAATAAAAAAGTTCTTTCTGTAAAGGTATCATTGGATAGAAGATGTCTCATTGATGCAACAGGGTAGATGATTTAACCCTAATTGGTGTCTTTTGGCCTGAAACTGTATGGGTTCTGTGCTTTGAGTATAAATATAGCATTCATCAACCTAGTAACAGCTTTTACATGTGTGACACATACTGATTAATACACAGAATTTACCTGTTATGTGCATTATTTTTGTGAGAAAGTCAAGAGCTAACTAAAGTTGAAGCTGAATGCCTACATTAGTATGATTTATAGAAATATAGGACTCTGACAGTTTTCTTTGTTAGGCTAAATGTAAGATACTTGGCTTACTCAAGCAACTGTGTTTTATTCTGATTTTCCTCATATGAAAAACATACTGGTGTTTCCATAATTGACCTACAAGTATATTGTCTGCCAATAAAATAATTTAGAATTGTATGTCTTCTATATAGTACTTATAATATTTATGGGGTTTTCAGACTATTTCATTGCTAATAAGAGTCCACAGTAATGAATTCATTTCAATATGTCACCTTAGAATAAGTTGGGAAGAAAGCCTTCTTTCTACCTTTATAACCTTGAAGCTGTAACTCAGTATTGCTATGAGGTTATACTGTGATTCAGTTATATTTTCCCTAAAGGACTTTATCCCAAATGACCAGTGCACAGGAATTGAAGTTGTACTGCAAATATTACCTGACATGTCTTAACTTCTGCTTGTTTGCTTTTCAAATTTCATAGTATTAATTTAGCTGAAGGGATTGGCCTTTGGATTGGGGTCTTCAGATAATTGTGAGGAATAAACCTTGAAGATGCTATTATAATAGTCCCTTCCGACCCAAAGTATTCTGATTTTCATGGTTTTCTGCCAAAAATATGAGTCTTCAATCTCAGAAAACTTATTTACTGACAATGGGCAAAAGGTAAGGAACTTGATATTAGAGTGTAATGCTCTGTAGCATTCAGTCTGCAAAAGCCATAGTGATCCAATTTCTCTTATCATTGATCAATCTCTTTCTAGTCATTCCAGAATATAGAAGTTTTCTTACCATTTTGGAATCCTTTTGTTTTTCATCTTGTCAATTATGCTGATAATAATTTTCTGGTTTTCATTATCCTGATAAAATCTCTAAATCTTTCACACTGGGAACTTCACACCATTTCAAGTCTCTAGAAGAAGGATGTATCTTGTTTCTAACTTTGGTTCCAAACCAAGAAACAATTTCAATATGTTGTACACCCTCAGCATATGGGTAGTCACACTGAAGTCAACAGGTGACTCATACTGAAAGAGAAGCATATGGTTACATGGTGGGTTTGGGGGTTTTTTTTCCAGGTTTGGATCTAAAGTCATGCTGGAAAAGCTTGAATATAACAAAACTGCTGTTCTTCCACAACGTGGTGGAACAAGACACCTGACGTATTTCCACATTTTCAGTCTGTGTGCCATGAAGCTCTATTTTGTGGGATTTCTTTCCATATCTGTGTCTGAGGTTAGAGGAGGAGCTGCTGTAGTGTGATCCTTTACAACCACGAGCAAATGAGGTAGTCTTCACTGTGTAACTGGAGGGCTGGGTGAGCAGTTCTACTCCTGCTTTGCACAGATACCTATTTCAGTTCTACTAAGACTGACAGAGCAATATTACATTTTCATGCAGTACTCAATGTGGTTTTTTTCAAGGATACCAAACAAGGTGGTGTCCTGCCCTGTATTATACATTTATTTCTTTGTACAGCTCTGCAAAAGAGTTTCTATTCAGGTCACAAAACAGAGCTAGATTTTCAATGTTCACTTCACTCATTAACTTTGAATTGATGACTTAGATTTGGATGTACCATTGTTTTCTGCTTCTCTTTTATATGCATTTTTTATACCTAATTGTAGCAGCTGAATGAGATTGTGTTAGGGTGATCTATTTAGCACAATCCATTCATTAAGTTTTTTTTGGTATTTGATATTTTTCATTTGTGTGATGGAAAACAGGGAGGCTTTGGGAGCAGGGTCAAAATCCAGCTGTGTTCTCCCCATCTTTGATTTCAGCTTTTCACTCTCTTTGGCATTTGTATGGATGCAGGTCAATGTCAACAAGAAGAATACTGGGAATTCCTTTTTAATATATTTTGCCCATCACCACACAACTCTACCGTAGCCTCTTCTTTAGAAACTCTGATTTTTAAATGAAATATATTAATTTTTTTCTCCCATAGCCACTATTTTATTTACAGTCAAAGAACAGTAAGAGATAATTTCTTTGCAGAATCCATGCCAATTAGATCATGCCAGCAAGCCTGGTCTCTCAGGTCTCTTTTCATTCTGCTTAATTTATCATTTCAACCTATTTGCCAGGTTTAGATGTGAGGTTTATTGGCCTAGAATTGCCAAGACCAAGCCCTGGAGTTTTTAAAAATTCAGGCATAACTGTGGTTAAGTTAAACTCCAATAGGACTTAATTTTTGTAACTACTTTTAAAATATATCTGTTTCCAAAACAGATTTTTCTCCCCAGACTACAATATTTAAAGGATGTGGAGGAAATATGCACTGCACTGAAGTCCCAGTTGGTAGTTAAAGGAATTAGGCACTTAAATGCCTCAGATTCTTTTGCAGTCTAATCTATGCAGTGAAATTCCAGCAGGTCAAAAACTTCATATTAAGCTACAATTTACTGTATTGAAGGTCACTATTACATAAATGAAAATTCTGATCTGCCCTTTTAAAAGGTGTTCTCTGAAGAATAATTGATTTAGAGGATCAATCCTGAGCCAAGCACTCAGGGTCCCTGCAGGAATATGCTGGTTTCATCTCTGTACTCTTCAGTATTATTATCTATAATATTCCTAATACATTTAAAAACCATGAAAATATTTTCTTTATATCCTTTAATGTATAATAAAAACTTGATCACTATCACTGTTAGCAATAATGCAGAATACCAGTGAACGTTAGGGCTATTTACTTCAATCTATCCTGATTAAAGAATATGAAAGAAATAAATGATTATGCAGGGATATCTTTTACTAGCCAATTTAGAGCTTATTTCTCTTTCTAAGATTGCTTGTGCACCTATATACCTGGTAATGTAATTGCTATTTTCTTGGATAAATATCAGTCATATATTTCCTTTGACCTTTTATGCTATTTAAAGCAAAAATGAAATAGATATTTATTGTTTGCCAGCCTTTTTTTTTCTCTCTCATTTCACTGCATATGTTCTGGAATCCAGTTTTCTAAGGAAACTGACTGCATTCATTCCATTCACCATTCTGCCATCTGTGAAGCAATTAACTTTTGACTTAAAGAAAAAAAATCAAGAAGAATTACAATGATTTTATTTGTTTCCCAGTAGCCCTGAAAGATAAGCAGTAATATTGTTTAATATTGCTTAAATAAGCTGGGGCATGGACGAACATCCACGCTCTGGCAGTTAGTTACAGATTCCTTTACAGTAGCCAGTTTAATTTTACTGTAGCTAAAATTTTACTCTCATTACTGTGAAGGCTGCTACAGTGAGCTGTATTTCTGCATCTGGGTTGAGTGTGGCCCTGAGAGTGAATATAAAAACTGGATTAAACAGCTTGATCCAGACTCACATCCTCCTCTGCCAAACCACAGAACTCCTAGAACCAAGATTGGCAAAACCATTCAGAGATTTGCAATGTTTCGTGTCTTTTGGGGTAAGAAATACCATTTTTGTTTATAACCTACAAGCAGATTTAGATAAATATAAATGTTAAAAGATTTTTCTGACCTTCCTTATTATCATTATCATCCTTATAGTAATTTTCAGGTAGAAAGTAACACGTTACAGAGCTGCCACAGTGCCAGTCACATTAGATGATCACACACCATGCTCTGTTGTGCAGAATTACCTGTGTGTTTTGCCTCTACCAATTCATAGTCTGATGAACAAGTCTGAAGCACTGAAGTTCATGCTGTAGAGAAACCATGTGTAGCCCCTCCTCCAGGTTGGTGTACCAATCACCTTTCTTCCCAGCTGTTTCAACACAGTTGAGTGGACACGGTGTGAACTAACAAATCCCTCAGAAATACACAGTGCCTTTATCCTACCCCTAGCCCCAGGTATTACCCCTTCCAAAGCAAACTTGCCTGTACTGCACCTAAAATTTGCAATTTACAGTTTCTGTCAGACTATTTTCTGCAGCAGTTTAGGGGCTACTTCAGGGGTGGTTCAAACCATCCATTACCTTGGTGTCCTGGCTTCAGTTTGGGTTCCTTATCACAAACAGCTGCTGGCCCAAGAAGTTGGGAGGGGCCACAGCCAGGGATAAAGAACCAGCCCAGCCAATGGGATAAGAATACCCTCCTGAGCCATGCCCCATATAAGGGGAGGGCTGTTTTCACCTTCCTTTGCTGTGTCATGTCTGTGGAGTTGGAGGAGAAGGGTCACCTCTTGGATGCAGGTAGAGCTTTTCCTGTTTTCTTTTACTCCATGGGTATATAATTTAATTAGTACTATTGTTATTACTGCTATTTTATTCTCTCAGTATCCAGATTAATCTTTACTGCAATGTTAGCATCTCTAAAGGGAAGACTTTCTGGAGTGGTCATTCATGGCCTTTCCCTGCAGTACTCTTTGTAGTAGACTTATGGAATACAAGCAGTAAACAATTTAGTTTTACTCTAGAGTCTAATTGTCTGGTGAGCTATCTATTTCTCACAACACTCCAGAGCTTAATTTTCCTTCCAGTGGTCCACAGATTTGAGTCATGCTAACAAAATTTAGCAGTGCAGGCTTTTTTACATGCATATCTTGGAGCTCCATCTTGTTTGCACTATGCCTTCAATATTATAAGGATAGGGATAGTGTTCTTCAGGAATATGGATGAGAGCCCTGTAACTACTGGAAAAAAAAACCCTGGATGTGTTCCTGTGTGACCTGGTCTTGGTGCCCCTGCTCTGGCAGAGTGGATGGACTGGATGATCTTCTAGGTCCCTTCCAACCCCTAATATGTGTGATACTTCTGCACAGTCCAAACTGAAGTTGTTGATTGTTTTGGGTTTGTTCTGGTTTTTTTTCCCCCAGGAGTTTAGTAAATGTTGGTACAGTGCTTTCAGAAGGCAAAGATCTCCTTTCTGCAACATCTGTCCAACCCCTCAATTATGCAAATCTTTCTGTAGTTTGAGTCCTTTGTAGTATTTTAATGACTGAAGCTAATTAGTATAATCAGCAAGCTTTATTGATGCACAGCCTATATATCTCTTTATATAAGTATGTAAAATAAGTGTTGCTTGCATTAACTCCAGAAGATACAACCTTTTGACTTTTTGGCCTGCTGAATGAAAATGCCAGTTTTCTGCTGTTGTCTACATTAACTCAGTATAAAACTAGAGATGGTGTCATAGCTGTATGTTGGGTACCCAGGAATGGGATTGCCTTCTTGGGTGGAGACTACTGGGAGATGCTGCAGAGATGCTTCACACAATAGAAGTACCCAGGGTGCAGGCACTCTCGAGGGAGGACTGTATGTGCCAAAGTTCTTTTTCTGTTTGTATAACAGATATTAAATTTAATGATCTCAAATTCTATCTGTCAATGTCTTACTAAATTTACAGGTTTCTCAGATGCTTTTCCTGACTCTGACATAACTTCTTTCTACCTGCAGTTTACAAAAAATAGTCTTTTTAGGAGCAGCTTTGCTGGTTTTAAGAATAACTTGCATAAACTGTAGGTTTATTTGCAATGGACTATGCACCATGTTTTCTGGATACTTGATAGAGCTAGCTCAATATGCAGAAGTGCCTTGAAAAAGTACTTTTTAGGGGCTGATTTTATCAGTATCTGATCACTTCTTCGCCAGCATAACATGGTGGAAAAAACTTGGATGTATGTTCAGCTAGAGTTGGTTTTTTTCCACCATTATGGAGGAGGGGCTTATGCTAGATTTTGGACAGCCAAAAAAAATCAAATGCAAAAACACAGCCTGAATTTCCAGAATTCCATATTCTTTCAGATTTAGTGTAAATCTCATTACTTGGGGAGTAGCAAGGACCTAGAGACCAGAGCTCAGTCTTGTGTCACCAGAAGCAAAGGGGACAACTATTAGTACACTGCTCATTCTGCTGAGTGAAGCCTACCTCTTTAGAAGCTGCAGAATAAATATCCTCCTCAGTACATTCTTTCACTGTATTCCTTTCAATCCTTGAATGAAATACCATCTGGTCCTGATGACTTACTGTAATTGCATCTCTAATTGCTCTGTAACTTCCTCCTTAGAGAGTTCAATCTCTGAGAGGCTTTCTGATTTGCCATTAAAATTGCCTTCAGTGTAGCAATTCAGTTATCAGGACTCCCCTCTTTCTACATCTTTGCTGTACCCAAACTCTGCAGAAGGATAATGGCTACCATAAGGTAGGGTTTTTCTGGCCTTTGGAGATCATGTGTTGGTTTAATATAGATGTTTTTTCTTGGAAAGCATGTTACAGGTCAGACAAAGAAAGGAGGTGGACTGGGAATTCCCTAGTATTGAGGGGGAAAAAAAAAATCATTTCTGTTGCTTGCATCTCTCTAGACTCAGGATTGACATCATGACTGTCAATCACATTTACATTATCCTTTAACTGTGTGATTTCCTTCATTTAATGTCTGTTCCTTAATGCTTCATTCTGTTGATTTTTATCTATTTTTAATAAATCTCCTAGTACTGAAAATAATGGAAAAAAATATGTGCACATGTTATCCACCAGTGTGCATGCATCTTTTTTAGCCCTGTAGTTATGTATGCATCATGGCTTATATATACAAATTGTTAAAGCATTTCAGTTTAATGACAGATGTCATTGAAAGGTTGAAAATTCCTTGTGAAAGCTAAACATGAATTCTTTGATGGACCTCAAGCTTGCACCTCAATTAGAGGAACAGATATAGAAAATATCTATCTATATATATTTTCTATCTATATCTATAAATATATATATATTTTCTATCT
>JAOEGS010018724.1:19476-44352 GCA_025447755.1 Corythornis vintsioides
AAAAAAAATATCTGATACCTTTTTTGATTCATTCAAGTAGTGGAGATCCTAGGACAAAAGCAAACAATTCAGTTTGCCTCCCATTATTTCACTCTCCTAAAAAAAGTCACTTTGCCTCTGATCACAATGCACTCTGCATGTTACACTGGCTATGTTCACTGTGTAAGGGAGCAACATTCAAGCTTACAGCTTCAGCATGAAATAACTTGCACAGTGCAGCAGTTAACAGCTGTAAACAGCCACCCACCAGGCTATTTTAAATAGTCAACAATCCCCAGGCTGCCAAGTAAAGTGAAGGGCCAATCCAGCCAATACAAGAAGGAGAATGATTGAGTCAAAACCATACCATTTTGTGATGTAAGAGCCCATGCTCCAGGCCCTCTCTGAGATGCCCTTGCAAAAAAAAATAATAAATTCTGGATTTAACTTATTTTCAAATCTAAAAGCACTGTGAATGTTATGACAAATGAATATATATTAATTGAGAAAATGTGGTTTTCCAACTCTGGTTGTCCCCTATTTGTTCTCCTTTTCATAAGTATTAATCATCCACGCAGGAAATTTAAACAGTATTCATGTGAGCAGCAATAAATCAGAAAACATTATTTCTTTGTTGTTTTGATAAGTGACTTGCTATTTGTTTTCAGGTTATTTTTGGCGTGAGGGAAGGTGCTAGCATTTATCTAGATTTGTTCAGCCCGTGTTGGAATGGAACATTTTAAACTGCTCAACACTATGACAGTTTAAAACCTATGAAATTTATCAATAATTCATATTTAATAAAGAGAATAATACATGCTGGCAGAAACCTAAGAGTTATGGACCCTTCATTTTATAATATGGAGACAAAACACATTATTTGTCTTCAGGCAAGAATAACTGAAGTGTCATTCAAGATCCATGCACCTTGACCTCTTTTTGCTCAGTAACACACCAGTTGCATGACAGGTGCATTTGAAATATTAAATTTTGATGGCACTGGGAATTACAGCTGAAGCTGGATATGTATGTCAGCAAAAATGAGAGACATAGCTAATCTACCAGGAATAAAAAACTATTCTACCCACTTCTGATGGAGCATCCAATCACACACTAGAATGGTGATAGAGTTCCCATCAGTTTCTCAAATGGGATGATGAAATCTGTCAAATTTTTACAAGTAAATGACATGGATTTACTGGACTGGGATTTGAGGGGGGAAAAAAAATGGATTTAATCCAGAGTTAACTGACAGTGTGAAAGATTGAAAGGGTCAAAGAGAGAAAAGCAGAAAGTGCTTTCTTCAAAAAAGTAATTTTTATTATTATTCAGTATAGCTAAACCAATCTAAAATAGCCTCTCTGAATATTTTATCTAGTCTGACTCTCTGGAAGGCTCATCTACTCTGGTTTCTATTTTGTATAAATCTGTTTTTAATCTGTGTTCCCTTACCCACCATAAATAATATAAGAGTAAGATTGTTTAACTGAGATGAAAACACAAGGCCATAATAATTCCTCAATAGGCTCAAACCTAGCCTAAAACTTGAATGCCTGAAATCTGAGGCCATTTTCTAAAACTTTGCATATCTACTATCCTACTGGTGTCTACTGTGGGGAAATGGAGGGGAGGTGTTCCATACTGTGCAGGGAAGCATTTTCCAGAGTTTTGAGGCTAAAAAAGATTTTTGCAGGAGTTTAACAACGATGTGTTGTGGTATTCTCATGTCATGGCTAGAAAGTTCTGGTAATCTCTAGGGCCAGGTAGACCAGTTTCTCCCTCTGATACCTGCATCAGACAATGCTAAAGCTACTCTGATGCTAAGTCCAAACATCTTGGATTCTTGTGCATAAACATTAGCCAAATCAACTTCACAGACTGAGCTGGGCATATTTTTTATTTTGTTTTAAGATTTAAGGTTCTGTGAAGAGAAGTTTGGGCCTATAGAGTAATATTACAGATTGCCACCTTCTGTTTTTAGTTTTGCAATGCTGAACTGATGTGCAGTATGAAGGAAAAAACATCAACAGAAATTAAAAACTGAAATTAGAGGGGGGAAAAAAAATCAAGCACCTTAACTGGAATGTGAGCAGAGTTATGAAAAATAAATCCAAAACTGCTGGAGGCTACTGTGCAGCTGTCACCTTAACCAGTAACACACTATTTGTTGATTTAAAATCCTTCAGAATGATAACACAGAATACATTGCCTCAGTCTTGGCAGAATGGAGCAAGATCTTACGTTGTTCTTCCCCCATACTTGGAAGGGAAGCATCTCTCTCATTAAACTTGAGCAGTTTAATCCAGACATCATTAACTCTTTCTGACAAACTCTGACTTAAAAAATAAAAAAAGGCAAACAAAAACATACAAAAAAAAAACCCCAACACTGATAGTCGACTCTTCCTTGTAAAACATTACTTGTAAAACCCTTTATATAGAACAAGACAGCAGTGTCCCAAGAACTGGGACACCAGTTTCAATCCCTTTCTCAGCATTTAAGCTCCTAGTTCATCAATCAATGCCCTAATCACCAGACATCGACTTTTCTTTGTACAAATGTTCGTCTGTCTCCTGGAAAATTATGTCACTTTACATTATTGGATTGGAGATGTGAACCATCTTTGCAGATGGCTGATCCCTAATCTCAAGGCTACTTGATTTGCATTTTATTCAGTGAACCAGGAAGAGGTTTCCCTTCTTCCTGATCAGTGCTCTAAGGTACCAATTTTTATGTGGAAATGGAAGACCATTTTTGTTGGAGGATAGAAAAAAAATATCAATATCATGTACCTAAAGAGGCAAGATGTAAAGATCCTGCTATCCTGTTGCCCAACTGGGCAGCTTTCTGATCAAGTTGCTAATTGTTCTGGTGCCCACTCAAGGATGTTTATCTATGTCCACATATCTAATCAAGTCACCAAACCTGTGAAGGCAATTGCCTGAAAGATAGCCCTGTCCTTGCTTTTGGGATCATCATTTATTGGACCAAGCCTTGAGAGCACGTTGCAGTTGGGAAACAGCAAATTAACTTTTATGAAATGTAGTTTTTAAAATTTCTTATCTAGCTAATAAATTGCATCCTTAAAAAGTCTGGCCCAGAGAGTTAAATTTATCATGACACTAATCTGACTATGTTTTTACTCTGCTTAAAGTTTAATTTGATTCTTTCTCTTTAATAAATCTCTTTTTAATTAAGGCAACCCAAAATGAATTGTAGGGAATGCTACTGAATGTTCATTGTTGAATATTTCAGAGATAAGTGAAGCTGACTCCTACCCTCAAGTGAAATGCCAACCACATGAGGGCATAAACACTGAGGGGCATGAGACAGCAAGTTGTAAATTGAGCTAGAACCATGAGGCTTCTATTGGTAGATCTGGGCTGGTCGACCCTGTACAGGCAGTGACAAAGTTTGTAATTTCTACAGGGAGTATGTAAGACATACTGTCAGTGCTAATTACTTATTTGGGTTTTATTTTGTTTTTTGTTCTGTTTTGTTTTTTATGGCCATCATTGCAAGTGCCACACGCCAGATGTACGTACCATAGGTGGAATACTATGTGCAAATTTGACAGTATTACATTCTGTCAACACTCTGTGTCCCAGTCAAGCATTTTCCTCCTCTTATAATTCTATCAGTGATGACAAAAGAGAGTGCTCAGTTCTTGTCATTTGCATTAGCTTGAAAAGGAGTTGTTCACATATACTGGAAGGCAGAGTTGAGTCCATAAAGGCCACGTTCCTGCAAAGTGTCACCTACATGCAAATAACTCATCCTTCACAGATTCCCATTGACAGCCTTAACTTTAGGGCCCAATGTACAGTTTTGTGAAAACACTAAATTTGACAAGAGGGAAGTTTTTTGAACATGAGGTGCATGGATTTCACAGCCATTAGAAATGAGTATTCAGTAAAAGTTCATGTATTTGTTTCATAATTATTTTTTTTTTTAAACAGCATTTCATAGAATATGAATAGATCTACTGTTCTGGTTTACCAGCAGATATTGCTAGATATTAAACAATAAATTTATTATCTGACATAACATCCTTTCATACTCTGTAAGTAAGTAAACTCTAGTTAAAAGTTATTTGGGCATAAAAGGCTCATGAGTCATTAATGAGTTTATTAGACTCTATGAAATGTATAAATGAGAACAAAAGTTTTTCCATTACAATATTGTGCAGCTGGTGCTGTACATTGCAGTATAATTAAAATCAGTTATTGAAAGGGTGATAAGGTGACAATTAGTATCTCA
The DNA here is from genome assembly GCA_025447755.1 of Corythornis vintsioides. Lineage (NCBI taxonomy): Eukaryota > Metazoa > Chordata > Aves > Coraciiformes > Alcedinidae > Corythornis > Corythornis vintsioides. Next base: position 23,716 of record JAOEGS010018724.1, read on the forward strand.
GGATAATAAACTGTGTTAACTATTTTTCCCAAAGGGGTGGACTCACAGCACTGGATTTTTAGATGAAGAGTTCACAGATTATTATATGAAGTAGTTGCAAATGGTAGAATAATCAGTAGAAGTGTAAAAAGATAAAAGCAGCAGCCACTGATTGTTATAGGTTGATGCCATCCAGTGGTTCAGTAGAGCACTGAGGGACAGGTTTTGAGCAGCATTTGGTACAAGATACAATTTACAGACCAGGCTGCAGAATTGATCCTTTTTTATGTCATTATTCTAATTGAACTTGCTTGTCTTTAGTGATTATCAGTTTACTTGTGTTCTAACATACAGTTAAGTAATAATCTTCATATATACTTTGGCCTATATAGATGCACAGAGGCATATATTGTCTTGCATGCATTGTGTCTGTGTGCATATGTAGATGGTGATAATGTTACATTGCACAATTTGATTGATTGTTTTACATCAGAACTCTACACAACCATAAACTTCCTATCTTGCCAGATGCCTGTAAAGGGGAAAGATGCTAGATTAGCTGCTGCCAATTCTGAGTGCTGTTAGAAGTAACCTACCTACACCATCTTAACCATAGTGCAGCTTATTTAGGTGGTCCCTGTTGTTTAACTTGCTGGAGGAGGAGAAAGAGCGAGGCAGAGACTATTTTCTTCACCAGGATGACAAAAAGCCTTTCTTTATTAATTTACAGCTTTTTTTATACCCTTTTAACCTCAAGGCAATGGGACAAGAAGGCAGCCACCCCCTGGGGTGATTGGCTGGGGTGCCACAGCACCCAGAGTCCAAACATCTCTCTACTGGTTTACAAACAAATGCCAGCAAGGTCACAGCTGGTGGCAGTCTTTGCCATCCCACAGGAAGGAAAATTCCATGCAGTGGTATTTTAACATCCACGGGCCCATATTTAGAAAATAAGGAAATGGCAAAGTACTTGGTATAAGATGGGTTTCACATTGATGCATTGCATTGCCAAGCTGCAGAAAAATTGCCTGTAGTAATAATTGTGTAGTGTTCAGTAAGCAGAACTGATATTCTGATTAGTTTCAAATTAGCAAATGAGTGCAAAATTTTTAAAAATTAACTCAAGCCCTGGGAAGAAATCTGCTTGCTAGTTTATTATTATGTACAGTGTTAATCTTCATCCTCCAAAATATTATCTTTCGACAACTTGAGGTTGTCAGTTTTATGCTAACAGGATTGTTGATTTGAAAAAAAAAAAAGTAATACAGTCTTCATTACAACAAAATGCTCCTCAAGGAAAGCACAGGTTGCAAGAAAATCCATTGTTAATCAGCAGATGAGTAAAGAACCATGGTCAAATGACAAGGTATTTGTGTCAAAATCAGAATACTGGATTATGTCCTGACTTTGTGTTGATTCACAATGAGCCTCATAGCTGCAAGTGTGAAAGAATACAAACCAAAATCTGAATTTCCGTATTTGAGGAATTCTTAGGAGACGGGAGCTTTTAAGGGAACATTTGTGCTCTCAGTTACTCCATAAAGCTCCACTGACAATATCTGAACCCTGTGCTCCAAATTCAGGCATCTCAGTTGACTTAAGTTGAAATTCTTCATGACCAGGGTGCAAGTCTGAAAAGTCATCTATTCATGCTAATATGGTCTGTGAAACACAATATTTCTTGTTCTGTATTGCATGGTATGAAAAGATGTGTGAATTTGGCAAACCTGAGTCAATCTTTGCAGACACTTTCCCTAAAATAAGCTTGGGGAAAATGTGTTTGTTCATAAGCATATTTATATGATATAACAGTTTATTTAGGGGATTGAAGGAGGTATTATTGGATGTTTCCTTTTTTGAGGATGGAGATCACTGCTAAACAGCTCTGAGAGGTCAGAGAGAGCTCGTGCTACCTTTCTGTGCAAAAACAACGTCTGGAGTGCTCCATCTTGGAATGCCTGCAGTTGTCTGTGGAGTGACAAGTGATAGCAGCAGCACATGGGAAACACTCTTTGAAGTGCATTAAGAGGATTTACTAGATTGTATTGTCCTCTGTGGGAATTGTGTGAAGTTCAAGACTGCAGATTTTGGTGGGAAGGAGTGTGCATTTATGAAGGAGAAAAAAATATTGTTTTGTGTTCCCTTTTTGTCTTCTGTAAACAGATAAATGGGAAAGAGAAAATAAAAGGCTGAGAAAATGCAAAGTGGCTGATAAATGGAGTTATCCCCCTTCAATTTTGACAGGAATGTAAAGACTATTGAAAAGAAGCCAGTTTTCTGGCATTATATTCTGTAGGAATTCCTCTCTGCTAACAATGATTATTATAGCAATTGAAACTGGAATTTAAAGTTACCAAAAAAACTTTTTGAATACTTACTTGTTGCAGCTTTTCTGCCCTTTTGAGGGGCAAGCAGCACACAGTTAATGTCATGTGGGCTTCCCTCAACTTGTGAAGTCTATGCAGACCTAAGGTTTTTGTACATCTTTTAACATGAAGTGCCTTCTTTCATTTAGCAATTATTACTTTTTTCCCTAATCGTAGCCACAGGCAGTTAAATTTTACTTTGATCAACTGTCTTGTCTTTATATCACTCGTCTGAGATCTGGAGAGAGAGAAACATGACTAAGGAAATGCTTGAAAACTGACATTAATGTGATTCAACCCATGTGAATGAGTTTTGGATTAAATTTGGCACTTCATTTGTAAGTTTAGGTAGTGACTTGGCCTGGGTGCCCCTGCTCTGGCAGGGGGGTTGGACTAGATGATCTCCTAGCTTCCTTCCAACCCCTAATATCCATGAATCTCTGAAAGCATGAGCACATGGATTGGCTGCAATAGCTACAGGTGCCTGTGTAAGTCTGTGCTCTGTGTAGGTTGTAATACATAATTCCTTACACAGTTGTATACTCAACATTAGTTTTTTTTCCACCTTCTCTAACTTTGATCTTGTCTTTTCCTCTGAAATACAAGAAGACTAATATTGGTTGTTACAGCATGCTAAAAGTTGACTCAAGTCACAGATGAGAGTAAAACTGAAGATCTCTCAGGGCAAAATGGTAGCTGCCTGTCACATCTGCAGAGACTGCTTCTCTGGTACCCTCAGAGGCTGCAGTATAGAATAGTGATTTCAGGAGTGGATTTTGCTGTTGTTATTTAGATCCTTGTCAAAATATTTAGGGCTTTATAGGCTTGAATTGTCCCTTTCACTTCCACCCACTGGAGGCCAGTACAGTTGTGCTGAGCATAGTAGTGTAATGGGCTTAACTCCTACTCATCCTTCCACGTAACCAGGTTTCAACATCTCTGGCATTATAGGCAAGCTCTTTCTGAAAAGTGTGTTAGTGTAGTGTCCTTATTTTGGCAAATCTTGCAGTGGAGAGAAAGCAGCACTGGGGTGAGGGGTGGGGTTTACTGGTTTCTGCTTTAGAGTGCATCAATAGCCTGGTCAACCAAAAGGATAAGTATTTCCAGTTCAAATTGCTAATATAAACCAGGACAATGTTGTCTCTGACTTGGTTAGCCAAAAATTCACTAAAGCTGTTAAATAATCAATTTATAAGCACAAAGAAAAGAAAATAACAAAGTGATAAGAAATAGCCAACATCATTTCATCACAAATCAAGTCAAATCAGTCTTTTTCTCTTTGACAGTCTAGCTGACTAGTGGATACAAAAGAAGCAGTGAATGTGATATATTTGGACTTTAATAAGGCTTTTGACACACTACCTGTTAACTTTCTCATAAGCAACTTGGGGAAATGTTCTGGATGAAATTGCCATCTGGTGGGTGCACCCACTTGTTGCAGAAGTGTACTAAAAATGGGTTATGACCATTCACTGTCTAATTGAGAAGGTGGCTTATGTAACATAGACCTTTCCTTTGTTTTGTTAGTTCCATTAATGAGCAGAAAATCAGAAAATGCTCCTCAAAAAGTTGAGATTTTCACCCCCCCGCTGATAAACAGGGAATATTTTTAATAATTAAGAATTAAAATTCACAAGTCCTGGTAATCTGAAGTGTTCTGAAATCAATGAAACTGCATTCAGTAAACATGAAGTGACAGTAAGGAATAGTTAAATGCCCAAAGAGAAATTTTGTAGTAATTGTGATAATATCATATAAAGAGGTAGGGGTGAATCACAGTTTAAATATGAAACTACAGTTTAATACTGTTCAAAAAAAAAACAGTAGATGAATCACAATGTTTTAGGTAAAGCATAGGAGATAGATATTTTATTTTATACTTGATATTTTAACTAGAGGCTTATGTTGGATGTTTGGATTTCAGGAAAAGATAAACAAATCATGCAGAGTCCAGAGGAGAGTCAGAAGAGGTATGAGAATTTTAGAAAATGGCTTGTGAGGGAGGTTTGAGAATTTGTAAATTTGTTGTGCCTTCTTTGTTCTAAACTAAACAAATATATTGTCATAAAAAGAACAGTGAAATATAAACATGATGATAATGAGAGGTTTTCCTCCTATCCCCTGACGATAGGACAGAGGTAGTTAGCTGGATTTACCCGAGAGAGTTAAGTTAGATGCTAAGAAAAAGAGCAGGGACAGATTGTGCTGGAACATGCTAACTGTGCAGTCTCCTTCACTGGAGATTTCTGAGGACACGCTAGATGTGTAATCAAGAGTGAGCTGGGGATACTTCATCCTGTCTCAGAGGTTTCTTTCAGCCTAGCTTTGTGTGATTTCCACTTAGCAATGCAAATGTCTGAAATTAGGACTCGCGTGGATTCTAGAAAATAGCTCTTGGGTGGATTCAGGAAACAGCATCTCTGCCAGCAGGCTGGCAGCAAAGCCTGCTGAGGACACCTTGAAGCTGGGAGTGAGAGGGGGAAGGGATGTGATGACCCACAGTCCCTTGAGGAAGCAGTGGACTGCATTGGCAAGAAGGGGCAACGGGTATGGGTGACAAGAAGGAGCTTCTATGATCAGGTGAGCTGCCTAGTGGATGAGGGCAAGGCAGTGGATGTTGTCTCCCTGGACTTCAGTAAGGCATTTGACACCATTTCCCACAGCATTCTGCTGGAGAAGCTGGCAGCTCATGGCACAGACAGGAGGACTCTTGGCTGGGTTAGAAACTGACTGGGTGGCCCAGCCCAGAGGGTGGTGGTGAACAGAGTAAAATCCAGCTGGTGACCAGTCACAAGCGGTGTCCCTCAGGGCTCAGTTTTGGGACCTGTCTTGTTTAAAATCTTCATCAATGCCCTGGACTGATAGAATGTACCCTCAGTCAATTTACAGATGACACAAACTGAAGCACAAGTGTGGATCTGCTTGAGGGTAGGAAGGCTCTGCAGTGGGATCTGGACAGGCGGGAGTGATGGGCTGAGGTCAATGGATGAGGCTTAACAAAGCCAAGTGCAGGGTCATTCACTTTGGTCACAACAACCCCCAACAACACTACAGGCTTGGGGAGGAGTGGCTGGAAAGCTGCCTGGAGGAAAAGGACCTGGGGGTGCTGGTCGATAGCTGGCTGAACATGAGCCAGCAGTGTGCCCAGGAAGCCAAGAGGGCCAAGGCCATCCTGGCCTGGACCAGCAGAAGTAGGGAGGTGATTGTGCCCCTGTACTCAGCACTTGTGAGACCTTGAGTACTGTGTCCAGTTTTGGTCACCACAGCACAAGAAGGCCATTGAGGTGCTGGAGAAGGTGCAGAGAAGGGCAGTGAAGCTGGTGAAGGGGCTGGAAAGCCTGGCCTGTGAAGAGTGGCTGAGGGAACTGGGTTTGTTTAGTCTAGAGAAGAGACTGAGAACTTATTGCCCTCTACAGCTACCTAAAAGGAGGTTGTAGTGAGGCTGGTGTTGGTCTCTTCTCTCAAATTAGTCATGGTAGGATGAGGAGAAATGGCCTCAAGTTGCATCAGGGGAGGTTTAGATTGGATATTAGGAAGAAATTCTTCACTGAGAGGGTGGTTAGGTGCTGGAACAGGCTGCCCAGGGAGGTGGTGGAGTCACCATCCCTGGAGGTGTTTAAAGAATTAATAGACGTGGTGCTTGAGGATATGGTGTGGTGGTTAGAGAAATGCTAGGACAAGAGTTGGACTTGATGACCCTGGAGGTCCTTTCCAACCATAATGATTCTGTGATTATACTCTTGATGCAAAACAAACACACAATTACCTTCATAATCCAAGGGGAAGAATTACACAGCTTTATTAAGCCAGGCACTGCTGTGGATCTCTACTGAGGCTGAGGGGGGAAAAAATAAGACATTTTAACAGGCATTTGTGCTGAATTGGCATAAAATTAAAATGGTTGGGTTTTTTTTCTAGAACAAAGCAACTTTTTTATAACTAGCTTCTTATTGCTGTTCTGAAGACCTAATTAGCAACTGGTTTAAAGGAGTTGTTTGACAAACTAAGCAGAGTGCAAGAAAACTACAGCCCACTCCAACTTGTTTTCTTTGCTAGGCTAGGAGTGGTGGGATACTGCTGTATTTGTGATGATAATGAACTGTCTAGTAGCAAAAAAATCCCTAGCTGGCAAAATGTGTCTCGTTTTTAAACCCTCACTAGTGGTTGAATTGTGAAAAGTGAGTGAAGCGGATCTGATAATCTGGCCCCCATGACTCGTTGACAGAGTAAACATTATCAATGAACACTTGATTTCCTGTATGCTCAAGGAAAATTGCTTTGGAAGAAAAGGCTGCTCATGAGTGGCTTTTGAGAGCCTCTTTTCAAATGCTTATCTTCCTGGATCAGCAGGCAAGTCTTGTCTGTTAGGAGGGCTCCATTCTGTCTCCTTCTTTGGGATAGCAAGGGCAATTCAGACACATCTGTATCTCTGTTTTCATCATGTTTTGTTCTGCTGTAAATATCAGTTTTATTGAGAGATATCAGCCTCTCTGATATTCCTTTGTTGGCTTAAGATGTGAAATTCCCCAGCTCCGTTTTTTTATAGGAGCATCTCATGCAGATAATATAATAAACTGCAGCAGGGGTTGGGAAAAGCACGTGGTAAGTTTTGTTCGTTCCTTGTGGCATTTTGCTCTAATGTTTGCTGCCAAATAGTGCTTACATTACAACACAGTGCTTCCTACGTGTTTAGCTGTTCCCACTATTAAAATGTTGTATTCTCTGTCTTTGACCTGATTGTAAGAAGAAATTCCACATCAAGCTGCTGCTGGAACTCTTTTACATGAAAAACACTGGGACTGTATTTCAGGCACTTCAGAATCTCTCAAGAAGTAAAATTCAATAAACTGTCACTATCAAGGACAAAAGATAAGTGCAGTCATGAAAGATGCAATTTCTGCACATTTGGGTATCTGTGTGCTGCATAACACCATTATTCTGCAAATTATAATGCTTTCATTGTAAAAAAAAAAGAAACGTTTTTAGTGCTAAAAATAGCTGAGTAAAAACATTGTGCACCTCTGCCCTATAGAATTAGCCTTGCAGAAAAATGCCTCGAGGCAAAAAGAGGCAAGTCTGAACTTGACCCACATCCAGAGTTTTCTGTGAACAGGAACCCCATGGGCTGCTCAGTTGGTAATGATTAGAATTGCAAAAAGTTTTTTTTTTCTTAGTCTGTTTTTCCTCATGGCAATGCAAAGCAACGAGGAGAAGGAATGCAAAGTCTATATGAGTACACCCATATCACAAATTTAAAAGCACAAAAGAAGTAGAAAGTTAAGATATATTCTAGTTTCAGAAATAATACCAGGTAATACTAAAAATGTTATGAGTATCTCTAAGTCCACTTAGACTTCAGTCATAGAAAATAATGAGCAGTCAATGCCTGGCAGTTTTCACAATGTTATGAGCTTCATACTTTTGAGGGTTTTCTTTGCTTTCTTATCTCCTTTCCTGATTTTTCCTTTATTCAAAATGGTTTCTTTATCCTATTAATATCAACAGGATAATTCTCAAGATTAACACCTCTGTCATGGTCATACTTCTTTGAAATTATAAGTGATTCTATTCTGGACATTACTCTTGATTGTATATTTAAAAAACTGTAGGACAGCTGCTTTGTTCATTATCTCAATTATCCTTAGGACATTTGAAGACTTCTTATAATTATTTTTTTTTTAACTTTCATTTAAATACCTGTGAAACCAATAGCATCTATATTCTACCAATACTTAAAGTATAATAAACACAAATACATGTTTAATTATATACAAAGGTGTGTATAATTATATGCTCTTTCTAAATGCAGCATTATTATATAACATATTATACCTAGACAATAGATTCGGGATTTCCCTGGATTATGAAATTTGGGGTTGAATTTTGAGGAAAAAAAGAGCTACACCTGTGAGCTGGTTCAGGGATTATCACCTCCCATACTTGCCACTTCAGTTTATTTCACAGCAGTCTCCTAATATCAGTAAACATTCCCATTCATGTAAAACAGCTTTGATTTCTCAGTAAATTAATCTCTTTTTGTTAGCTTGCTTTGGTGATAACATATTACACTACTAGCAGCTGCTCTGCAAAGATTGAAATGAGGGCTATGAGATAACCTCCCAATGCCAGGCTGCAAAGTGCTCTTTGTCTGGGTCCCAGCATTGTGAAGAATCAATACAAAAAGAAAATAAACTTAACAGTGCCTCTACTGCTGTTGCTCTCAGACAAAGCTTGTTTCTCAATGGCAAAACCTTGTTAACCAGGCAGAGGGGGAAAGATGGGGTGATGCCACGAGGTATGAAAAAACAAAAGTGCTTGGAGTTGAGAAAGATGTCTTCTAAAATGGCAAAGATAAACAAGGTCATCTAAACGTTTCAGCTGGCAATCAAAAATGCAGTTTAAAGGTCAGATCATGGGAGCCTTTAATTGGGATTTTAGTGTTGCATGAGACTTTTAGCTATATTTTTTTTTTTCCAGGAGATAGTCATTAGCAGACTCAGGCGTTCATCCTGGTCACACATACTGTGGGACATGGAGTTGAGGAAGCAGGGAGTTACAATCCACATCCAGAACAATAATTTTAAAATAACAACCTTAAAATAAACAGAACTGAGAGTGAGTTCAGCATCTGAGGTGGATATTTAGATTAGAAAAAAATAATAAAAAAAAAATAATGTTTGATTTTTACATATGCACAAGCTCCTTTCTCCTGGGAAAAGGAATTTCTGCTGTAGCCCAGAGTGGGGAGACACCCGGTGGGTATTAGCAGCAGTGCTTTGCTGTGTTCATGTACAGAAAGCACAATATTCTATTTGCAACCTCTTTTTGGCTATTATTCTTAGGCTTTCTATTTGCAAAATCTTCACGGATTCCAAGTTTTATGCTGGTTTTTCTTTGTTTTGTTTTTGTGTTTAGTTTTCTATGCTTGCAATTGGAGTTATTCTTTGGCAAACAGCATTCCCTAACGAGGTTTATTGTTACAACAGAGCTGGACAAACTGTTTTAGCAGAAAAAAAAAAATCATTTTGAAGAGCAAATTGACTTAATCTGAAATATTTTACAGATATGGACGAAACTCTTTGATTCAGCAAAGATTAAGAAAAATCCAACAGCTTTAATTCCAAGTGAGACATATTTTATTAAGTACCCATATTCCTATGGATATTTCAAAATGAATATTCAAAGTCCTTCACCTATATTTTGCAGAATTTAAAGAGCATGTTGGAAATTCAGGTGGTGAATTTTCTCATTTCCAAATCTTGCAGGAAAATAGAAGCTTCATTCAGAATTTTGAGCATTCTTTATCCTAAGAAATATCAGGGAAGTTTTTTTATCTTTGCAGAACACAATGGCTTGTGTAGTTATTCCATTTTCTAACGTTTTAATTTACCACCTCTCTGTAATTAATTAAATAAGCAATGCAGAACTAAGAAAGGGTTGAGTGTGCTAGATAATGTATATATCTCTCTTCTTAGAAGAGAGGTTGGAAAACCACTTATATCCTTCTGTGGAGCAAACCAGCCTTTATTGCAGTGCCAGGGAGAGCTGTTTTGTTGCATGTAGAAGCCTTTTCTTGCTGTTCTGTCCTACAGAATCAGCTACTCACTGTGAGCATTCAAGCAGAGCTGCTAATTTTACAGACATGCACATCCACCTGTCAAAGCCATAATTCACTTAAAATGAAGATTGTAAAATTAACATTATTTTGTGAGCTAGGTTTCACGTCATCTTCAGGCTGATGAAACCAGGACAGAGCCTCCTTTGTGGTCCTAAAATTCCCAGTTAATGTCTGAAACACGTGGGATTACAATTTCAGTTGACATGCCTTCTCTATCCCTGGCAATTCAAAAAAAAATAGTGATTTTGTTTAGAATGCCATTTATTTGACTTAGAGAGAGAACTGCAGACATCCATAATGAAGCAAGCTCAGCAAAGAGCCACCAGTATGGCCCTTAAAACAGGCTGCCCATAGCAGTTGTAGTCTGTCCATTTTAAGAGTGGCCTGGATGAGAGATCAAGTTTGATTTCATAGGTGCTTTGAGCAGTGGGTTGAACTAGAAACAGATCCTTTCAACTAGAACTTTCCTGTGAACATCTGATGGTTTTAAGGGAAAACTGTCTATCAGGATGCCAGAAACACATTTAGATGGAATACTGACATAGAAAGAGTTCCATGTTCTCAGCCTCTAAGGTTTAACCATCTCAAGGGACCTCCAACAATGTCATGCTAAACTGGATTTGTTCTGATTAAGGAGCTTTGCCATGATTATACCTAATGATCCTTAAAGCCACAGGAGAATATCATTTCCTCTCCTTGTCACAAGCATGGAAATGTCTACAGTAAGGCTGACATTGGGAAAGAATAATTATGGGAAGTTCTGACAAGAGAAAAGTGTCTCATCCTCATGTAATGCTGACTATGCTCTAGAGTGGGCTGCTTCTGCTTCTAACAGTTGGGTTTTTTTTTTAATGGCATAAATAAGCTAAATATTTTGAAGGCTCATATTATTTTTTTTGTAAGATCTCTGGAGCTTTTTATGGGGTAATTTGAATTTTATTTACATGTAAGACTCGTGTTGAATGGAGTTGCTTCTGCTCAGTCTGAATGGACTGTTCAAGACAATTTGCTGTGGCTGTCATAGTTTTCTCCATCCTCAGCCAGCAGGGTAAAATCTTACATGAGATGTGCTGACAAATTTCATGTACTATTGAGTTACATATTTAAAATTACATGTTATTTGTGGTTACTGCAATTACTTCTCTTTTCTGTATGTTTTAACTATTCAATATAGAGAAGTTCATTTCAGTGAAGTGCTCTGTGAAAGTTTTCTCCTTGCTCTTGATGTTGTTTTTCTGAATAAGCAGATATTTGCTTTAAGGTAGTAAATCTCTGCTTCTGACAGGGATGAATGTGGTTCTGGATTTATCATGTCATTAATCTGTCACCTATTAAAAAAAAAAATTCAAATCCAAACTGAAATGTTCAACAAAATACAACGCTAGCACAGACTCCAGGAAATTGTCAGATAATGAGTTTCTGCAAAGATGCCTGTTCTTTTCAGGCATATAAGAAATGTTTAGCTGACAACATCAATATATGAGCCTTTTCAAGAAGAATTGCTTTGGAAATGAAGAGAACAGCCACAAGTGTGCATCACTACAGTTGTGAGAAACAAACTAAATATATCCTACGTGGTCTAATAGTCATATATGAAGAAGGCAGAAACTTTCAAACACTTTTGTAGGACAGACCCACCACTTTCAATATCAAACCTGAAGAGAACTGTAATTTTAATAAATAAAACGTGTAGTAGTCAGTGATGCTACCTTTGGAGTCCCACTTTCTAAGTACAGCAGCAAGTGCAGTGGCCTCCTGCTTTCAAATGCCTTTTACATATTTTGAAAGAGCTTAAGATTCCCATTCCTTTGGGACATCACAAAAACAGCAAAATGTTCTTGTCCTTTATATTTTCTCTAAAGCATTTGGTGCATGCATTATGCTGAAATGTTCTCAAGAACACCTGAGATAAAGCATGAAGAGCAGCAAAATTAGAATGCATACAGACTTGAGCAATTGTATACAGTTTCAAAAGGTTTTCTTACAGTAATTCTCTTACCACAAGACACTGAGAGGTGAGTATTTCACAAGAAAAGAACTTTACATGTATTACATAAGCTGATGATCCGTGCAATCATTACCCTGTGACCAAAAATGGTATTATTACCTTACACTTTAATAGTGTTTGTCAGAGGATGGTGCTTTTGCTTTGCTACTTCCCTTCAAAAAGCAGGTAACAGTTCAGAAAAGGCTGGCTTCATAGATCTGTTGGTTAGAAATAAACAGAAAAATGTATAGACTTGATCTGCACATTGATTTTTGAGGCATTTTCTTGGCAGATCACCATTACTTAAATTCTTATTTAAATTACCATGAATATTTAGGTAACAGTTTATAGCTGACCATAAGTTAATCAGTTCAGTTAAGTTTAGGAGAGTTGTGAGAATTGAAAAGGACTGAGGAAAGGGCAGCAAAGAGAAGCTAAAGGGAAGAGTTTCCATTTTGAAGGGCAGCTTTACAGCTGATAACAATGGCAGATGTCTGTGACACAGTGATGAAAGTGGAAAATATAGGAAGACAAGAAAAAAAAGAGATGAAAGAGAAATTTCAAATAACAGGAGGACAACAAAAACCATAAAAGCTTAGTTCAGATGCTTCCTAAAATCTCAGAAAAGACATAAAAGCTAATATGACAGCAGTATATAAAATAATTAACGGTGAAAAAGTTCATTGTGTATTTACTTTCTGATGTGATAGAAGCAAACTGACAGCACAAGCCTTAATTTTATCAACATGTTTTAAAAGATAAAAGGGTGTATTTTTCAGACTATACATAATTAACTTGTTGAACTCAGTTGTGTAAGAAATGCAGAGGAAAATGATGCAGTAGAAAACGAGTAATAGTCTAACCTTAATAGAAGTAGTTGAGATTTTACCATTCCTTCAGAGAAAACCAAAATTGAGTCAAGTCCACTTGACAGCTACACATCAGGGTGTACAATACAAGAGGAGCTGGCTTTTTCTTTTATACTCATTCTTCCTACTTCAGGTACTCCAGTAGGCTAATCAACTGAAAGATTCTGTTTCAGGTTTGATGAAGTGAAAGAGAGGCCATCTCTCCCTTGCTAAAGAAAAGGTAGGATGAGGAGTGGGAAGAGGAAAAGGACACCTCCCCTTCCTTCCCACAAGCTGTTTTGCACAGGGATTTTTTTCCCTGCCAAAGCAGCTTTATGAAATAAAGCTTCCCCACAAGCCAGCCAGCTGGGAAATGTTTTGTGGTGAGGCTGATCATAAGACAGGTAATGTCCTGAGGTGTCATGCATGTGCCCAGCTGCAGAAATGGATGTGCCTACTAGAAAATTAGCAGTGGAAAATGACCTGTCACAGGGATGAGGTGCCTAGGGAGTTGGCCTTCCCCACAGGTACTAATGATATCAAAATGATGGCCTTGAAACCCAGCACTCCTGTCATCTTCGTAACTACAGCCTTGAGCATCTTTATAACAGTTCTCTCTGCCTTCATTGTTCTATTTGTTGTCTTTGGTTCTGCTGAGAATAGTCTCATAAAATGTCCTCCATCTAACACATTTAAAAGAATTGCCTGCTATTTATTCCTTTGTCTATATACCCAATTGCTCTTCATGTTCTAATGGCTGTGTTTGAGATGGGTTTGAATTTTCATGATAGATATAAATAGGATTTGCATTGTATCCTTATCTATTCCCCTCCAAGGAAATTGCTTTTAATTATTATTTAAGATTCAACTCTAGCTGCTGCTAAAAGGAACTTCTGCTTTTAGCTTTAGGACTGAGAACTGAGCTGCAAATAAACATGAACTGAAATAATTAAATAAATTACTACCTTTGGTTATTTTACTGTTAATCTGTGTAGCCTTTATAGTTTCAGAATAATAATGTCCAAATTCATTTTAGCTGAAGTGATTTTCTTTGGTTGAGATTCATGCCTTCTCAGTACTCAGAGCTATATTGCTTGATACAGTCATTTAATTTGTAAAGAAATAACAAATTTCTTCTCTAAATTTTGTCCCAATGTGACTTTTGACCAGTTTGTGTGGATAGCTCCACTACCAGAAGGGAAGGAAATTATGAACAGAGAATGTGCCTGCAAATGCCAGGATTCAAGGAATTCAATTAATTAGCTACCTGGAAAATGTTCAGAGCTATGGAAGGGATCTCCTTTGGACAGGACAAGATGGGTAGTAGCAACTGAGCTCTCCTCCATCTGATCTTTATGCACTCTTGGTGTCTGTTGTCTTCTTTACACAGAGAAATCACAGCAGTGATGGTCTCTTTCATAACCTGTGGGAATATAGGATGTGCATTTATAAACTTTTCCTGGCTTTTATATTTCTTAGAAAAGTACCTTGACCTTTCTGTTTGCATGATCAGGAACTAAAAATAATACATCCCTTTAGCTAAGTGCTCAGGTTTTTATGAATCTTGTGCCAGAGCCTGGCAGGGGCTGCCCAGGGAGGTTGTGGAGTCTCCTGCTCTGGAGACACTCAAGACCCACCTGGATCTGTTCCTGGGTGACTTGGTCTAGGTGCCCCTCCTCTGGCAGGGGGGTTGGACTAGATAATCTTTCTAGATCCCTTCCAACTCCTAACATTCTATGATTCTTTATTTTTATTTAAAAAAAAAACCCAAACAACATAAAAAACAGATCTTTAGGTTGTACCATTTATTATCCTAGGTCCTTGCTGTCTGTGAACCTCACCCATAGTTCCTACTTACAAGGACACTGCAATTTACAGCAGATTGGGCATGAAAATGGCTTTGATTTTGAATCTCTTACTGACATTTTTGTCCATGCCACAGATACATGCTCACTATAGGTCCCACAGAAGTGTAGATGGACATATAATGGTAAGGCTTTATTTTTGAGGACTTCTTTTTGAATTGGAAATCAAATCCTTGCTGGCTGACTGAATGCTATCATCTTTGGAACAGTCTAAATTCAATACAGTAACTGCTTGATCTTATTCAGCAAGCCAAAATCACCCTTCATCTAAAGCAGATAATTGTATCAGGGTGAAGTTAATTGATTTATTTGATGTTTATACCTTTGAGCCTGCAAGGATCCCCACAGTACCTCTCTTACACTGCTTCCTATGATGAAAGTGATGTGACTGAAAGTGCAAGTTGCAAATGCAAATGTGCCACCACCCACTTCTCTGGGTTTTTTTTGTTGCCATTTACATAGCAGCTCAAGCTTGTGTGAAATATCAGGTGAGTAAAATGTCTGGTTGCTACCTGACAGGCTAGGAAGCCTGGTTGTTCAGCACCTGGCTTAGCCATTGCTAATACCAAAATGATGGTAAGAATTAGCCATTGTTAATCCCAAAAGGATGGTATTGTGTGTGTAACCTGCTGTGTGAACCTAACTTCATTCACCTACTCTCCATGAGATTTGTGCTTTATGCCGATTGTTCATGAAGGTGTGTGTACCTGTGTAAAAGTTGTGTGTCATACCAGCTGTACCTCTGGAACAGGAATAAGACATTATGGAAGTTTGCTGTTGTGACAGCAAACAGGCAGGGAGAATAGCTTGCAATTGTAGCATTCTTTTTAGAAGTGACATTTAGAAAGGCAAAGTACAGATGAGAAAACTGAAAATTTGCAAGGAAGATCATCTTTCTCAGACTCCTCCTGTTGTCCTTTATATGTTTCCTCTTTTACTCATGTTGGGTTTCTTTATTCCAACTTGAATCTCAGTTTTAAAAGTGGTTTAAGGTCACTCGTACAGAAATATGGGTCATCAATTTATTTCTGATAGGTGCACCACACAAAACCTCAAGTCCCTTTAATTTTGTTCCAGACTTCAGTGTACAGATGGTCATATATTTGTTTTACATATCTTCATGTTGTTATGAACACTGGTTGAATATCAGGTTGAATATTCTGGTAACTATGTTCATCCTTTAGACTCTTCTGACAGTAAAACATCTGTGTAGAAGACACAGGGGGAGAGGGAAAAAAGAGAGGAGACTTATCTTTGATCTATCCCAAGAGTGAAGAATATGCCAGTTGAGATTTAGACCTTATTAAACCCCTGCATCTGTCAATCAAAAACACTGATTCTGAGCAATCAGGCTTCACTAGATTAATTTGATGCATAACTATTTGTTCAAACACAGAGTGAGATGGAAGAAGTCCTAAGAGTCAATCTGTTCATTGACTTTCTTCTGGTAGATGATATGGTAATTTTCATTGAAAATTGAATTGTAGAAAGTCATATGAATGTGGCTAAACACAACCTGGGAAGTTGTTCTAAGAAGAATATATTCTGTATCTTGGGAGGAAAGTAAAACATCCTAAAATCTAGCAGTTGCTATGGAAATGCTTAAATTAAATGTAAAGCATGAATAAATTTTCAATATACCCAGCACTTTGGGAATTGAGGACATATGTTAAGGGAAAAGCCATATACATGAACACTAAGCAGAAGATAAAACATAGGGTTTCTTTCTTTGGCTCTTTGTAAGGAATATTCAACTGCCATTTCTATACTTGAACCTGAGTCCAGCCCAAAGTCTCCACATTTGAAGACTAAAGTCTTTATTCTATGCAAACTTTAGGACAAGCCAGAAACTTGGACCTGAGCTAATAGTGCTGCCAACTATCCTATCTTCACTTGCAGCACTACACTTTAGCCAGTTGTGGGCAAACAAGCTGAGTAAGGAGTGACTTCTGGAAATACCACCACAGAAGATCATGGTATGTGGTTGACAAAATGGCTTTCAGAGGTGCCTTTTTACCTCAGCTATTCTGTGCTTTTCTGAAGTTAGAGTGTTTGGATAGCCTGATGCTATGTTGGCCTTCCACCAGTCTGTCCACTGAGCTACAAAAGTTCTTCAGAAGATGTAGACATAAACTAAAAAAAAAATAGAATAAAAAATAAAGGCAGGAAAGGACAGTGGGCTAAATTCCACTCCCATCTCCTCATTCTCTGTGCACTGTGGGTTTGACACAGCCTGAGGATTTGAAAAGACTCAAAATCTACCAGTTCCCTCAGGAGACATTCTTGTGGCCATAAACAGGAATCCTTGGGAGCCATGCCTTTTACTTGGTGCCTAACCTGGTGGGTGGGTAGGCTTTGTGCACTGAGAAGACAGCACACTGTGGCTTCTCTTCTGATCATCTTCAGCAAGCCCTGGAGTTGCTGCACATGCACAGGTCTACCTGCACGTGGCACAAAGGATTGGCCAGCTGCAGTGCCTCTAAACAACTACCAAGGATGGCTAATACTCTGTGTTATGGTACCCAGAAGCTACCCACCCAAATCAGGCTTACCATACAATATACTGTGCTGTCACTGTTTGACAGAAGTTAAAAAACACAGATCTAGAGTGAGAGTATAGCTAAAACCCCTCCAGGTTTCCCTCTGTGGTGGTGAATGTCTCATCAGCCTGAAGACTGCAATTTATGGAATCACTCTGAATCTCTACATACTTGAAAGACAGCTTGTGTAAGGTGGTTTGGTTTTCTGTTTTGATCTTCTTGTGAAATTACAGTTCAGCATTCTAATGCAAATTAAAAGAGAAACTCTTCAACTTGCAGCTACCTAAATGTCAATTTCCTCTTTAAAAATAAGGTGGTATCAGAGAAATGTCATATGAAACTAGAGACACATACAAATGTGTGCATATGATAATGCAAGTTTTTCACTTAAATCTAAATCTTTTGTACAGATGTGTACAAAATATTGTACAAAATAAGGCATATTTACACACATAATATATATTAGACAATATTGGGGGAAGCTGTTATGGCTTGTAATTAAACTATGGTTTAATTTGTTGTGTTGAATGTCTGATGCATTCATAAAGTAATGTCAAGGTGATTGTGGGAACATTAGGCCTTGATGTCATGGAAATATTCAGTTATATAAAAACATTTCAAAAAGAAAAATCACTCTTATAAAAGTTCATGAGAAGATAAAACTCTTTTTTTTCAATATTGGTCAGGATACAGAAATAATTACTTTCTATTTTCTGTCTACATATGTTAACTGGGGGACTGTATATGGGATCAATGCTGTGTCAGTTTATACCCCACTAGATGTCACAGGCAGTGGTAGAAGGAGATGGGACATCATTAGGGACAGCATGTGAACCTGGCCACTTTCTGCTGTAGCCCCTTCTTTTGGCTGGCAAAAGGGAATATTTCCATCACCATTTTATTTCTTCCAGACCCAGTCTTCTTGAACCAAAATGGTCTGATGTTTCAGTCTTAAGTTTTCAGTATTTTCCTCGTTCCATCAGATCTCAGCATTTCTCCCAAGGTTTATTCCTATCCTTGATGTATTTGTGAGACTCTTACTTCATCTTCTGATTAATTTACCAGAAGTCTGCTCTGCTGTAGAGAGAATCAAGTGAACAAGAAAAATGTTCTGACACTTCATGCATCTGTTCTGGGAAGATGCTTGTAGGTAAGATCCTCCACCAAGGAACTTAAAGTTCACATGACAAGTAAAAAAAATTATACTTATAGATACACATTGTATATTTAGAGAAGAAAATACATCAGAGAATGGTTACATATCAGTGCTTCCTATAATTCTTTAGATTGAAAATAAGCATTCTTCTTTCATACAAGAATTCACTGAAACATAATTTTATGAAGAAGAAAATATACTACTTTTGTCAAAAGATGTAGGATTGTTAGGTAGAGTAGCTTCAGAGTTACCTGCTTGTATTACTTATATACCAAACATGCTGCAAAAGTCAAAAAAAAACCTCCACCCAACTATATGATATGGAGTTTAACAATGTAAAAACAATTCTATCGAAATATAAAAGGGATTTTAAGGTTTCTATGTTTTATTCCACTTTGACTTGCTTTCTTACCAACTGAAAATTCTTGTTGTATACCAGAGCAAAGGACCTGCAACATTTAAAGCGTGTGGTAGACTTGTGTTAAATGAAATCTGGCCTGACAGATGCCCAAAGAAGATAAATTATTTAAGAGAAAATGTTGCATAAAAGTTTTACTGAACTGAGAGCAAGAAAAAATTCCCATGACTTCTTCTGAATAACGTCAGTAGAAGTGGCAACACTGAAATAGCTGTTTGTAGAAGAAAGACGTAATGGAAAAAGCAAAAATCTTTTCAACTGCTATTCTTTTTGTGTTTTGAGGACATGTAACTTCCAAGGTAGATTAATGCAACAATTACTGCTGCTTACTCATGTGAACTATTCGTACGAAATCAGAAATACTTGGTGAACAAGATTTCCAAGATTATCTATTATCTAAGATTCCAAGAGTAATTTTAGATTCCTGAAGGCTACATCTTTCACAGCTGAAGCAGGATGCTGCCAAAGATGAAAGCAGACTGTACCTTTAGTCACCTGGACTCACCTCCAGCCTGTAGGCTTTGCTGGCCTAATTATGACAGCAAAAGTTGTGAAGTTGTGTGGTTAATTAATTGGTTTCATTGTGGTCTAATACAAGATCAGTTGTGCTATTCAGTTTGAGCCTTCAGAAGCAACCTATCAAGACCATGGTTTTACAATCTGATTGGTGATGATAAACATTAATTTAGGTCTTGAGAAATTGTTCTCAAAAAACATTGAGTAGTCATAAGATTGAAGTACTCATAAGAAGGCAGTCTCAGTGAGTTTTTCCATGCAGAATTATTTTGGTAGAAAAGTGCTAAAATATTCTTGTTGACCTTGTTGACTGAAGAAAATATCTTAATTCAAAATGACCTTCCTTTTCAAAATGGAGTTAAGTTATATCAAATAAGGCTAACAATTTTAAAAGGTAAAAAACCAAATTCAATCTTTTGAGGTAATAAAAGTATTTATTTAGACCTGACCTTTGCTTGTGTATCCTGCTGGGGCCTAATAGTTTCTCTCAGGCTGTCCTCTGCATTTTTGCCTTACTTTTCCCCTTTATTAATTTGCTTTACCAGTATATTAATACTGGTTCCAGTACCTTAAGCCTTCTGTGAAGAAATGCCTTTTACCTTCAAAGAAAGACTCGTGTTCTACTGCTGAAAAACTTTATTAATTCTTTGTAATGCTTGTCCTTCTGCCTCCATGCACATATGCAGAAATGTTTCATTATCCTAGATATGCAACTGGGTCAACATTCTCTGAACTTAAAATGTGATGTAAAATTTCCTCTGAAGAGATTGCTGAGTGCAGAATGGAGAGACTTAGACACACTTGTTTGAAACACTTATGGTACAAGAGGATTTTGCCTTTTCATTGCTAGTCTGCATTTGTTTGTGGTGATCACAGGGGTTCCTTTACTCAATCTAATCTATTATTTTGTCTTTTTTGTTAATGCAAATAAATGAAACTGCTTGGATTAGAGGATGATAATAATAAAAATATCAACAAATCTCTGGGAACCTTTATGGCTCTCAAAAAAACAATTTTGTTTAAATAAAAATGAAGCACTACACAGAAAAATCATTAGGTAAAGTGATGTTATGGATAATGCTGCTGAGAGATTTTCTTTCCAAGTAACTGTATGGACACATTCACAAACCAAGAGCTTATAAATAGCTTCTAGCATTTTGTCATCTTTCAATCAAACTAACGTATGTATGTATGCCTACTGCTTTATGAAATAATTTATTCAAGAGACAGATGGGGAGCTAGAAAGTAGGTTTGTTTTAAGGATATTACAGGGTGACTGTTACTGTATTGGCAGACCGTATTGTTTTGGGGTAATGAGAAATACAGTGGTTATTATATTATTAT